>VZTL01043623.1:0-14043 GCA_013400535.1 Scopus umbretta
GAAGATGGAGCCAGCCTCTTCTCTGAGGTGTACAAAGGACGAGTCAATGGGCACAAGGTGCAATGGGGAAAATTTTGTCTGGACATAACGAGAAGGCTCTTCACCAGGAGAACGGCTGACTACAGAAACAAGCCCCAAGACAGGAGTGCTCCAGGCACAGGGGCTTTCCAAGCCTGGTTGGGAAAGGCCCTGAGCACCCTCAGCAGCCATGGGGCTGGCCCGTCTGAGCAGGAGGGCTAGAGGAAAGACAGCCCCAGCTCTCCCTGGTCCAGATGGCTCAGCAAGTCTGTGACACCAGGCACAAACACAAGCTAGGAGACATCAGGCAGCAGTCCTGCTGAAGAAGATCTGAGGACTGCAGGATCACAAGCTGCAAATGAGTCAACAAAGTCACGCTGTGGCAGAAAAGGGAAAACATACCAGGATTTACAATTAGCAGCCTCACCTCTAACACATGTGATGTAAACCCTCCACTCCATGCAGAACAGGTTGGCTTTCAGCTGGAGAAGGCTACTTTTAGGAACAGAGTTAAATAAAAGATTTGAAGAGAATCCAGAGTAAATCAATAGTAATCATTGGATTATGCTTTCAAGGTCTCTGCAGGAAAGCCTGTGTGCTCTGGGATATTCAGCCCAAAAAAGAGAAGATCAGGTGGGGAAGGGGCGATCTGTTTGGAAAAACAGAAAGAAGGCAGCTGCAGTGAAGACAAAAATAATGCGTTCTCAATCACCATGGAAAAGTAATGGGCTTAAAAGTCAGTAAGAAAGATTCAGGTTAGATGTCAGAAAATGCTTTCTAAGACTGCAGACAGCAGGATCAGACCGCCTCACGATGCTGCACTCAGCACAGGGGGTCTCATGAGCAGCTTTGGCAAACACCAGTCATAAAAGTTTCAACAGAGCTGACTGGGGGGTAAGGTGGACAGAAGAGCCCCAAAACCAGCTTCTCAAGTTCCTTCTCAGTCCTAGCTTTCTACTGCCTTCTCCAGTGGGGTGGCTGGCTCTGAACGAGGGGAGAGCAGCAAAGGTTGTCCACCCCAGGTTTAGGGAGGCGTTCAGCGTGGTCTCCCATAGCATCCTTACTGCAAAACAGGACAGGTGGACGACAAGGTAGGGGGAAAGCTGGCTGGACCACCAGGTTCAAAAGGCGGTGATGGGCCATACGGAGTCCAGCTGGTGGCTGGTTATGAGCCCATTCTTCAGGGATGGACACAGAGCCAGTCCCTTTTGGCACCTTCATTGACTGCCAGGACAATGGGAGGGAGATCCCCGTCACCAGCCTTGGGAGCAGCTGACAGGCGTGAGGACAGGGCTGCTCATCCGCGGGACCTCCGCAGGCTGGAGAAACGGGCCGACGGGGACCGGCAGGGCTGAGCCAGGACAAGCGCCAGGTCCTGCCCGTGGACTGCAGCAGACCCGTGCGGCAGGAGAGGACGGGGCACCCAGCTTCCCCGAAAAGGCCTGGGGGATCCCGGGGCCCCTCAGACCTGGTGCTGGCAGCGCCCTTGGGCAATGGAGGCCGAGCGCCTGAGGCAGTGATGGCCCAAGGGTAGTTAGCGGAATGAGAGCAGGGATTTCTGCCCTCTGCTCAGCGCTGGCAAGACCCGTCAGGATACTGGGGCCGGGCAGGGCTCACCAGCGCAGGGCAGACATTGCAGTAGCGTGGCGAGTCCCATGGGGGTCTTGGGAGAGTTGGGCCTGGAGCAGAGGAGGTCGGGGGAGAGGCTGAGCGTGAGGTTTGCTCAGTCCGGAGAGCAGAAGGCGAAGGGGAGACCCTACTGCAGCCTGCAGCTGCCTGATGGGGTGGGGAGAGACGATGGGGCCAGGCTCCCCTCAGGAGTGCCATGACAGGATGAGAGGCACAAGCTGCAGCCAGGGATGTCCTCCCTCGTGGCAGGAAAAGCCCTTCACCAGAGGAAGGTGAGACACCAACTGGGGCTCCAAGTGGCTGTGGGGTCTCTGGCCTTGGAGACCCTCAGCTCTCATCTGGCCACAGCCCTGAGCAGCCTGTGCTGATGGGCCGCAGGGCTGGCTCTGGACACTTCAGCAGCCCCTCCCCACCCCTCCAACTCTGCATTTTTTTGATGCTATTAATTTTACATGTGAAACTGTCATAGCTACCTTATTGCCTATGAGCTAGGAAAGAAATCAAGCTGTGATAGACACACACACATCCTGCTCTGCAGTGTGTTCAAAAGATGAATTGCACCCATGCCCAGAGGGGGACCTCAGCTCCCCACACAAGATGTTGCTGCCTGTCCCTGTGCCATTGTCCAGTGGTACCATGGCCATCTCTGCCTGCCAGCACATCCCCTGCCCTGCATCTGGCCATCACCAACCCCAAGCACCACCTTGGCTCTGCAGAGAGGTAATCTTCCTACATATACCCTCAATTCAGGCAATTATTTCCTCATGTCAAGCCAAATGTTCATCTGAAGTATTCACAGTCAAGTTAAAGGCCGACTAAAACCTCCGACATGTGCTTGAGTTTCATGGCCAAGGTCAGTCTTGTCCGTTACAGATGTTAGCACANTTGTTTTGTTTTTTATTCAAATAAAGAACACAATTATTATCTCAATAATTAAAACTTCCAGTGCTGAGTTCACATTTTGATAGGTCCTCATAGCCATCTTTATTGGCTGTAAAAGCTACATTTATAACAAGCTCACACTTTTATAATAGTTTTTCAGTATATACCTTGGGTAAGTAAATGGTCCAAAGCAGAGTGGAAATCAAATAGAGACAAGTGGTTACACCATACAACCAAGCTGCATTTTACAGGAAATTTTTCTCATATGGCATGATTTTGGTACTGTAAGCAGCACTCTGGCACCAACAGCACTGGGGCCTCAGCTGGATCAGCCCTGAAGGCCACAGTCTCGACATCAGAAACATTGCTGAGGGGACAAGGGAAAAGGCACCTTTGACTTTGGCCAAGCAATGTGATTTGTGGAAAACACAGATGAGAAGATCTCCATCCAGAAAAGGCACATCAAAGGTGCAGTAAAGTATCTTCCATTACTGTTAGGAAAGGAGGATTGGAAGAACACATGGAGAAAGAAAGATGACTTACTAGTTACTGTACACCCATGTAAACTAGAAACACCCCAATACCCCATTCGTTTCCCTTTGACCTACCACAGGAGCTCAAGCTCATCACCATAGCCCCTCTCCTTCCAAGACACAACACAAAAGGTACAGCATGCCTCTCGCCATTTCAGATCCTCTTCCACCTCAGAGGAAGTCAGTGCCTCAGCAGGCTCTGGGAAAGGCAGGTGCACAATAAGCCAGCATGTGGACGAAGCTGCTTGAGAAACTGCAACTTCTCACCCAGCCTGCATGTACGTGTGCTGCAAACGACACAGGCAGCTGCACCTTTGCTGCAGAGGGGTCCTGAAGTCCTTCCTGTGTGAACCAGCTGCAAGCTGCTCAGCCAACACCACTTCAGCTCCGAGATCCTGCAGTAAACAGTACTTAGGGAAGGCAGGGTCCAAGCTCCAGGTGTCCACACCAGAAAAAACAAGGGTGGAGAAATTCAACAAGTGATTCTCAAGTCACTTGGGCACTGAAAGCACTCCTCTGATTAGGGCTGGAGCCTTCACTATAGCCAATTACAGCAAGGTCTGTCATATGGTCATTGTGGTTGACCCAGCACACAAACCTCCAAAACTTTCCAGACAAGAAAGATCCATCTTGACATTGAGAACACAAAGTTCAGACTCGATGTCAGAGGTGGAAGGTTTGGGAGAAAAAACTGGGAAGTTAGCATTGTGAACAGGATAGAACTTGAATGCTTCTTAGAAGGAAACTGCTGGCATCTCTAACAAGCCACTGAAAAATACAGTGCAAGGCAGGTGATGACCTGACCATAAGGACCTGGACTTTTCCCACCTTTTATGCAGGGGTAAGGGCAACTGGAAAAGCTACTTTTATTAAACAAAGGTGAAAAAATGACCTAGATGTTCAAAGTGCAGGGTTGCCAGCATGTGACACCTCATTTAATCCCATCAGAGTACTGGGCTCCTCAGAATAAAACACTTAAGTGAGTCCTTAAGACATCTGAAAACCAGGGAAGAAAATGAAAGCAAGACCTGATGCACTGGCAGAGACTAGCCAGGTGATAAGAAACCAAAGGACTTAACCCAGCTAAGGCAGGGTCTTACCCCCAGCTTGCACCAATCACATGGAGCATCTGGAACTGATGGGGAAACAGATGCACAGGTATCAGAAACAAACTGTTTGGTACAGCTACTGAACAGCAGCATTTTAGGATTCTCCTGCTGTTTAGAGGGAAATCTCTATGTGGAAGGGAGCAGTGTTCCTACAGTGGCAGCAAGTCTCCAGCCCCACACAAGGCAGACCGCTGAAGGACAGGAGTGGCATAGATGGCCCAACCTATTTGATATGGAGGTAGGAAAACCAGAAGTTATCTCACAGGACACTGGGAAGTAGGAAGATGAAGCCTTCCATATCTCATCTTCATCTGTATAGAAATTAGGACATTACAGTATAGATGGGCAGACAGCTAGATGGGAAAAAACTGGTTGAATGGTTAGGCTCAGAGAGTGGTTGTTAATGGGTCATTCTCTACCCAATGGCCAGTGACAGGTGGAGCACCACAGAGGTCAAGTTTGCAGGTAACACCAAACTGGGGGGAATGGTCAATATCCACAAGAGCAGGGCTGCCATCCAGAGGGACCTGGACAGGCTGGAAGAATAGGCCAGCAGGATCCCCATGAAATTGAAAAAGTACAAATACAAATTCCCACGTCTGGGAAAGCAGCAGCTTTGTCAATGACACAGACCGGGAAGCAGTTCAGCAGAAAAGGCCCTGGAGGTCTTGGTAGATAGCAAACTGGATTAGAGCCACAGGGACAATCACTTTTGCAAGAGTAGAGGGTATCTCCTTCCCTCTCGCACAGCCATGAAGTCAATGAAGACCTCATCAAACCATTTCTCATCAGCTGGATATTGAACCACAGTGTGATGCAGGAAGGTTCTTTCACATGACCTGTCTACACCACCAGGTGTGGATCATCATTCTGACAAAATGTAGCTTGTAAAGGTAAAGGATTTCATTTCCAAGTCAAATCATGTGATTTGCATGCTGAGAGGGGGACACGGTCATTCACAGAATTTGAAAGGTCTTCTCTTTTGCAATTACTCTGTCTGCCTGGCATTAAGGAAAGGGAAAAGAGAAACCCAAAATACTGCAGTGCAGGTAGCACTTAATACTTTCATAAAAACCACAGGAAACTGTAGACAGGCTGCCCTGGAGGACTTTGAGGTATCAATAGTCCCATGCAAGAAGGCGACTGAACTAGTGAGGGTGGGTAACCTTACCACAGTATAAAAAAAGCACCTCTTGAAGAATAAGACTTAGTGACAAGTCTTCACCCTCCCAAGAGACAAAACGTTGTCCAACGTTGCCATCCTGAACTTAAACTTATGAATACAGGATTTCAGCTCCCTGGGATCCAGCACAAATCACCAGTGGGAGGGAGGGCACCACAGACTGATTCAGCCACCATTCACGGTATTTGCACAACTGCCTACCCATGCACCTGTCCACACATTCCAGTCCTCTACTGGGTACCTTTCTGTTGTTTAGATAGGATGGTGGGTTCACCACATCAATGACTGCAACTGCTGGTTTTCACAGTCCTAGCCTGAGTGCCTGTCCTTCCCATCACAGCTTCCCTCCTCCTCCATGGCATACTCCAGCAGCCAACATCCAAAGTCCAGTCAGTGAGCACCTCAAGGCACACAGAAGATTTGAGAGACAACTAGCACCTTGGCAGCACTTTGTTTCTGATCAATGGTACTGCTAAAGCTGGCAGGGGGGAAAAAAACCCCAAACAAACCAACCCAACTTTCTTTTCATCCAGTGCCTTTTGAGTATGCAATATCCTACCTGAAAAATGATGTCTCCATTGTCCTGTGAGAAGAACGTATTTGGATGAGGCAGGGGAGTTTTGAGAAGGACTGCATCTGCATAGTGGACTCTCTTAGATAATTTATGGATGAAAAGCCAGCTAAGAGCAATTGAAGACAGATGTAGGTACAAATCTGACTCAGGAAAACAGAGAGATGCAGATTGCCAGAAGCTGGGAAGATACCCTGGGACAATTCTCACCCTAAACCCACTCTGCTCTTGCACTCCTCCCTGAATCCTGCTACCAGCCATAAAGAGGTGAGACTGCTCCTGGCACTCCTGCCCCACCACGCAGTCATGCACTGCACTGCACTCCACCAGTGAGGGTCAGGCCCCTTTGCAGCAGGAAGAACTCAACACAGCGAGAGTTGGCATGCCACCCCAGGCAATGAGCATGCTGATTTGTCTTAGGGAAGATAACCAAGCAGATTACAACTTCTAAACCCTCTAAATTACTCACTGCTATCTCGAGTCATCTCAGGCCACTGACACCAAGCTATCTGATTAACAGTAGCAATCAAATTAACAGGAGGTATGTGCAGTAAACTGACTAAATAACCATGTAGCAGCAGAGGTATTTACATGAGCTCCCAGCAGCCACAGAACTGCAGGGTAGCACACACTCCCTCGTACAGGCTTGGTTCTCCGCTGCTGTTCTGAAACTCCATCGTAGAAAGGCAGCACCCCGTTGGCATGGCCATGCAAAGACGATACGAGAGAAAGCGCCAGACTTTGCAGCGGGCAGTGACTTAATGACATGCTGAAATCTCGAGCAAACAATCCAAGCAGGGAGTCGGAGAGTTTCTCTTTGAAAGCTGGGAACTGAAGGGAGCACATCACACTAATATAAAATTTTGGTTTGGATTTGGATTTGCCAGTACACAAACTGATTGGATTACCAAACACAGTTTTCATTCTTTAGAACAGAAACTTCCAACTAGTTGCACTACTTCAAAACGGAGAAGACAAACAGTTTTTTTCCTCATTAAGACTCACTAGGACTCCGCAGGACACTCACTAGGACTCCGCAGGACACTCACTAGGACTCCGCAGGACACTCACTAGGACTCCGCAGGACACTCACTAGGACTCCGCAGGACACTCACTAGGACTCCGCAGGACACAAGCAAAATCAGAGCAGGAACCATTTGCCTCCCTCCACCACCTGCTACACCACCCCATGTACTGCAAATGCCCAAAGTAAAAAGACTGCCTTTTCTCCATCTCTTGATTCCAAAAGTTCAGCTCATCTCAAAAAGGAGGCAGCAGTTTCCTGCAAGAAGCCCTTCCCTGGAAATAAACATTTTTACATTAAATTGGAGAGCAGTCAGTTGGGACTATCCTCAATCCCCAGGGCAAAGCTCCCCAGAGAGCAGCAGCCTCTGAGCAAAGCAGACCTGTCCACGTCAAGCCCTTTCACAACCCACCTCCCGAGGCAGGAGATAACACGGAGCAATCAGAAGAAAGTCTGAGCTAAAGTGGATTCATACAGAACAGGGCTGCCCACCAAGGGCTGAGGTCAGGCATCCTTCAGCATTTGCCAGAGCATCAGCCAGCCACCCCATGCTCCCGGGGCTGTTGTGGAGGGGAAGACAAGGCTCACCTCTGCAGACAGATACTCACACTTTGTCACACGAATAACACTCCCAGCTACGGAGCTCCACCAGTTACAACAAGACAACCATCACTTAATAGGTGAGTTAATTGCATGGCGTAAATCTCAAGTTCCTGCACGTGACAAAATACCAGACCACCTATAAGGATGCTCAATTTGACCTTCAAGGCCCTTTTTCCTCTCAGCATCCAAGCCAACCTGTAGCACAGCTTGTAAGGAACATGGTCTCAGTCTTAATGAAAAAATTACTTTTAAACAAGACTATAAGCTATGTATTCATTTCCTGAAACTACATAAGCATCTTTAGTTCCTCACACTGTACACACAAGCGATTCATAGCTGATTATCTCCACATGGCTGCCTGATTCCTATATACAATCATGGTAAGTACACACATGAGTTCTGCATACTCTTTTTAGGGCAGTATGCTTAATTTGCATTAAAATATACTTTTAAATGAATATAAATATACATTTAAATTAAATACTCTCACACAGAACAGAGCGCCATTGCAGCAGCTTGCGGCAGGGGCTTCAAGGAGAATCACGGTTCACTGTGGCTGCCCGTGAGCGGTCGGGTCAGGTCAGAGGGCCCTTCAGCTCCCCGGAGTACTCGCAACACACTCACTGCACAGGGATTTGGTGCCTTTTCAGTAAAGTTAGTCCCTCGGGACACAGGAGGCTCACTAGACATACTCACTACTTCTGCATGGGAGGCAATGCTGGTGCAGCACAAGCCAGTGTGGCAGATTTCCAGCACATACAGAGCATCTACCCAGCAACTCCCTGCCCACCTCCCCCAGGATGTGCTGCCACTCCAACAGCAGCCAGCACACACGTGCAACAAGAGCAACTGTGTCTGTAATAAGCTTTCTTTCTCACAGGGGACATGCGTGATATTCACAGGGACTGCATGACATCATCGCGGTCACACTTTAGATTCTGTAGCCTAAAGCCACTATAAACAACAGTGAAGCAGCAAGAAAAAGGAATTCTAAAGGGCTAATAATTAGCGAGCTCATCTGCAGCCACTCAAGCTGGTATATGAGTAAGATGCTGACAGACACTCTCTGCTCTCAAGGGACACCTGAAGATCAGTGTTAGCTGGACACTGAGTCACAACATTTCTGAAAGGTCCTCTGGCAAATGACTGTGCTTCAATAAGAGCACAGACAGAATGGCTATTCTAATTTCAAAAACTTTAAAAAAGAAGGGCAAAGCCAACCTTGGGTGGGAAGAGACCTCCTACACCCCAAACTACAGCCAGCAGGCAGTCACTTCCCATGATTTGCAAACTTATGGAAGGAGTCACACTGCAAAATGACCACGTTTCCCTTTTCCACCTGTGTTACCCAGCATATTTACTAGAAAGCTATTCCTGAGTTCCACTCCTCTTGTGGCTACAGGTCTTCTAACTTCCAGTTTAAGCTTACTAACAGCAAGTTTAGGTGCATTCATTTCTGTGGCAACACTGTCCTTCATTTCTAAGACTTCCACTCCTCCTCTAACATTTACTACAATATTTCTACAGAGAGCAATAACTTCTCCTTTCCACTTCCATTACACATGGCCAGAGGAGCCAACCTCTTTCACTTTCCCACCATAAGATACCACCTCCACAGCCCTTTCCAGGTGTACCATGTGTTCTTTTTCCTTCTTCCTGCTCCAGCAATTACACCAGTGTCAGAATAGACATCCTGAATCAATGGTTTTGTTCCAGTAAGCTTTACCCCCTAGGTGCCCGAGATACGCTGCAGAGGCTGCCCCCGTCGGGAGCCACAGGGAGCTCTGCAGGAGGAACGAGGCCCCGGGCTCGCTGCCTCACCTGGAATGCCGTCTGGCTGTTGTAGTTGCGAATCTCTTTGCTTGCACCGCGGAAGAGGAGAACCCGAGCACAGCTCTCCTGTGAAAGCAAGCAAGGGGGAAAAGGGAGAGACCAATTAGCACTGCAGACTGGTGATAACAGAGAAGCAAGCCACATGGTTTCATCGTGCTCAGAAAGCCTCCTTTGGCAAGACTAAGGAAGGATACTCAACTCTTAAGAACTGGTCATCCCCAGCCCCAAGCTGGTGAAGTCCACCCACCTGTGTGTGGCTCTAGGGCACTGACACCATGGCCATGCCCAAACATCAGCCCAAGAGCACAGCTACAGGCACAGTGGCCACCACATGTTCCCATGTATCCCTATTTCTTAAAGCCTTTTGTTTTTGTTTTGGATGCTCTGTGCTTCTAAATGATGTTAATTCAACATGGTTTTGAGACCCTGTACTCTTTAATGCCACTCTACCCACTCACCCCAGTGGACAGGCACCTGGGTACAAGAGTCCTTGATGTGCAGAATGCACCTGCCACCTAAGAAGCCACAAGTCAGCCTCCATGTACCACTGGCTATAGCAAAACATAACCGTGTTCAATTTTTAAAGCATGGACACCTCAGAAACTGAAAATTCCCTTTTAAATTAAAAAACACATAATACAATGCATAAAAAATCTCTAGGAAGGAACAAAACCTACAGGACAAATCCTTAGATACTGACCTCCACATCTCAGAAAGAGAACAGTGGGTGTATGAGATCAGAGAGGGCTCTTCCACCACCCTTGATCCTCACTTTCTCCTGAAGTGATGTTAGTGACCACACAGAAAATAAAACAGAAATGGTGCTCTATGTTGCCTGGACAGTCTTCTTCAAAATTCAGAAATTAGTAGTAAGAATTTAGGGCCATTTGTGAAACAGACTGGATCCCAGTCTACGTGCCTTCCTCAGAACAGGGCAAAAGCCATAGGATGTGCCCAACAAGCCCTGCTTGATACACATGACTGCATCAAATTACATGTGAGCACCTGGGCCAAATTAGCACTCTCCTCCCAAGCAAACTGCTCCCTCCCAACCAGTAATGGGGCCTTGCTGTGAAGTAGGAATAGGAATCAGAGGAAAAATTACAGAATGTTAGGCAGTAAATCAGCAAAAACATCTTAGGAATGGGAACAGATTAAACCATGGACTCTTCTCTGGCCACCTGCCTCTTAAGAAATCCAAAATCAGGCTGGTGCTACAAACAGAAACAGCCTCATCCCAGGACAGAGTGTGGATACAACTCAGAAGAACCTTTCTGGGTCTGGGAACAGTAATAGCAATGAGAAGGTGCCCCAGCCCAATGTTGGTCTTGCTCTACCTCAGGCAGGCTGGTGCCCCATCTACACTTTCTTGTTCTCATGCCCCAAATCACACCTGGTTATAGAGAGCACAAATATGCAGAGCGGTGTTTCCTGAGGCATTCTGTGCAGTCATATCAGCTCCATAGAAGAGAAGATGCTCCAGGTGCTGAACATGGCCATAGCGACATGCCTGCTCAAAACACAAAATGGGAAAAAAGAAATAGAAAAAGAAAATCAGGGAGCAGCAGGAAGATGACAAATCCCATAACATCCTCTGCTGGATTCATCCATACTAGAAAAGTTGAATGAGGCTGGACCTGTAACCTGAAAAGTCTGGTTAACGTGCATGCAGACACACTGCTGCTCCTTACAGCAATATACACCTGAATACTTATCGGACAAATTACCTCTAGATCAATTGCAAATTTTGGATCACCATCATACTGGTACCAGGGCCTCCTCCAGACTGTTTGCTATCTCAGTATAATTATCCAGTGAAAAGAAGTCCTGAAACACAAGTAGGCAAAAAGGAGGACAATCGCCCCACACCTCTAGTTAACTGGTGTGGTATTTGCCTCTACATTTGGTCCATCCTGAGAACAGCAGTCCTCAAAGATCTGCCAAGGCAATGTAGGATGGAGGCAGGAAGGGGAGGACAGTCATATCCAGTAAATCAAGATCATAAACACACATCTCTTGTTTTTTCCTTCTCATCTTTAGCTGTGCCAGTACTTACCCACCTTGCAGGGAGCTGACAGCTGGGTGCTTTGGGAGGCCACAGGCCCAAAGACAACCTGCCCTCCCAATGGTCCAAGACAAGGGGACTTTAGGCAGAGCCCACACATCTCCCCTTTTCTCAAAGGGCCTTGGTCATGAAGCACAAAGCTGACTCGGGTCCCTAACCCCTAGCCCATGTCTTCCCTAAGCCAAATCCACTTGTCAATGTCTAAAACAGGGACAGATGCAACTGTGGTTTGGAACCAGGATGCCTGAGATCCCAAAGCACTATCCTATGAGCCAGTCATAATGTGGGGAGGATCCTAGACATTAGTGATTGAGGCCAGAAGAAAACAGCCTGAACATTGGCCTGAGATGGGAGCCAGAGCTGTCACACCACGAACAAGTCCTCCACACAGGAGCCTGGCCCCCTGTGCCAGCCACCCCTGCGAGCAGTGCCTCCACTGCCTGTGGCACCCAAGGGGATGGGACAACCCCCTCCATCAGCAGCAGGACAGCAGTCACCCCAGCCAGATCCCATCCCACCATCTGTCCCACCTGGTGGATCTCCTGCCAGCCATTCTCATCCACACAGCCAAGCCGGGCGTAGTCGTGCAGCAGGAGCTCGCAGCAGTAGGGATCCCCCCCCACCATGGCACTGTGGTACAGAGGCGTCAGCCCCCGGCTGTCCTTGTAGTCCGGGGAGGCACCTAGGTCCAGCAGCGTCTGCAAGAGAAGTACCTGCCTCGCTCTGCAGCTTTAGGCGGCCACCCAGTAGGAAAACCTGCCCACAGAGGGTCTGGGGATGCTCTGGCCACAGCAGCAGGCAGTGCTCACCCCATCTTCCCCCCCAAGGCTCACGTTACCAGTGCCATGCTTTTAGAATGGGCTGTGCTCCCCAACAGCAACGCAAGAGATGCTTTGGTCCAGGGAGGGCAAAACCCTGACAGCAGCTTGGATGGGGTGGGAGGAGGAGCTGATGCTGAGGGGCAGGGCAGAGGGGAGGGAGAGCCCCCCGCAGTGGCTCCCCCAACTCACCAGCAGTGCCGCGTGGTTGCGGCACCGGACGGCCTTGTGAAGAGCTGTCATTCCTTCCCGTGTCCGGAAATCCAGGTGCGCACCCCCATTGCGTAGTGCCTTAATCATCTCGGTGCTGAGCTCCAGCTGAGCAGCCGCGGTCAGGGGACACTCTGCAGAGCCCCGGGAGAGAGACAGGTGAGAACTGCGGGTGCACCCACCTCCTCGACAGGCACCGCAGCACCACTGCCTCTTGCTCGGGCATGTCTCCTGCCTGGGTTCCAGCAATGCAGGGTGCTCCCCACTCCCCTCAAAGCTGCTGCACCAAACCCCACGTCCGCTCCCAGCCCTGCTCAGACCTCTGTGGTTTTCCCAAACACCGTGTATGCACGGTCTGAGCAGGCTAGAGGCTGTCCATCGGGTTCTTTCGGGTGTGTATGAGAGCTCCGCAGAGGAGAGGGGAGAAGAAAGTGCTGGCAGTTTAACGAATGGCAGAAATACCATTGCTGGCTCTTAGGCTGCAGGAAAGCACACATCTGGACACACCATTTATACAAAGGAGAGAAGAAGAGAGTGAAAATTGGTATCCTCATTCCGTTTCTCCCTGCAGCAAAGCATGGAGAAGGGGCTGCTGTTTTGAGGGGAGAAGCACAGCCATGTGCCCCAGCACCAGCATCCACAGAGCTGTCCTGAGCTCCTCCGCACATGGCTGTCCCACAGCTGCTCCTCACCACCTCACATCACCAGCAGCAACCTCCAACCATGAAATGCTCACCCCAAATGGGAGGAAGGCCCCTGCATCTGTGCAACCTCCCCTTGCCTCTGAGGAGCCGGTGCTGACACGGGATGGGGGTTTCTGTCCTACTCTGATGGTGTTAGGGAGATCTGAGCTGCAAACGGGACTGTGCTCGCCTATCTGCAGGCTGGTTTGATAGCACAAGGTCCTTTGATATAAAATGAGTGAAGTCTCCTTAAGAGACAGAGTGTTTTTCTGAACATTTTAATTACAATTAAATAAATTTGTTTCCTTCAGAGTGCAATATTACAAAAAAAAAAGTCTGCCTTCTTTCTCAGACAAATACCTAGGTCTTTTCATCCAAATCCCCCATGCCACAAATGGAACAAAATAAGATGCCATCAGCTAGAAATACAGTTGTATATTTCTTAAAAAGGTACCTAATTTGCACATAAATTAAAATATCTCGATTCAGTAGAAATAACTGTTTAAATGAGAATAATGAAATGCTTTGAGGTACAAATAAAAAAGAATATGAATATTAATTTTAAGGCATTGCTATTAGCCAAATTTTTAAATGAGATAAGTAGAGGTCAGACAAGATTCTGTGGCTTCGCTAAAACTCTGGGTTTTGTGCTACAAGACACCAATATAAACAAATAAAAATTCCTGAAGACTGTTGTCAAGAGGATTAAAGATGGGTTCACCAATAAGAGGAATCACCAGTAAATGAGCACATTACAGCTGGGTCTTCTAAGGACCTGTCCTCAGCTGAAAACTGTCAATCAATATGGAAGAAAATAGGAAGTAAGCTCTAAGAAATTTCACACATGCAGAGACTATGCCATTATTGTCCTGGTTTCAGCTG
>VZTL01043627.1:0-43458 GCA_013400535.1 Scopus umbretta
TGGGGTTAAACCATGACACACAAAGATAAAATAAATTGTTAATCCTGTTGACATTTCCTTTTGATGGCTATATAAAAGTAAGAGCCAGGGTGCCAAAAAAAGGTTTCATTAATTCTCTATTTATTAAGGTGAAAGGAGGACTATTTTGCAAACAAAGAGGAATAAACAGACTGCAGTGAAAGGTCTGCTCCTTTTCCAGAGGATATACCTTCTGCATGATTCCTAACTTTAGGATGACTTTGAGCAGCTCTTAAAATGGATAAAAAATGTCTTGATTTCAGATTTCTGTAACTTTAGCTCAGTATTACACCACGCCAACACTAAATAGGATAAGTGAAATCCTGTACAATAATACTGAAATTTAATCCAGGGAATCTGACCACAGTTTAAAAAAAAAAAAAATTGTGTATTAATTACACAGAGATGTCTAATATTAAAAAAAATAATATCTCAGCATTGGTTTTGGTGTGTGTCCGTGTCCATAAACACATAGATATAGACATCAGGGTCATTTTTCCAAAACCATCTTGGGAAAAGGTGCCCTTCGTAAATCATTTTTATTGGGAGTAGTCTCGAGCAGAACAAGCCATGAGCACTGCCATGTATGTGACAAAGAGTCTACCAAAACTTACTCTTCCTTGGCAGCACGCCAAAATGAGTTACAACCCAGCAGGACAGCAATGATCTGCCTCCAGTGCCAGGAAGGTGAAACAGAGAAAGATACTTGACATCACCGCTACTGCCAAAGATGAAAACACTAATCACTTGTGGCTAGGGAAGGATGGGCACAAGTTGGAGGAGGAGGGGGGAGAGTAGGAAGCCCTCTTGGGGAGGCAGTAGAAAGGGGAAAGCTTAACATCAGGGAAGAAGGTCATGGACAAGTGAGAAGGCTGCTGCATGGGCTAGCACAAGGCAGCCAGCCATGAGACTTGCCCTCTGAGATGGGCATCAAGGAAAGGACAGTTGGGGCTCTTCAAAAGGAACTGGAAGAATCAGATGATGGTTTTCACAGATCACGTCTGGAGCCTCTGCAGATGTGCAGAGAGGGTAAATTCTTATAGTCTCCGATACCTGTGTGGACTTCAGTCCTTTACTTTTTTCACAGCACTGCTTTTTTTCCCCTGTTGCTTTGTCATTACTTCTAGAGGAATGGGATTTATTAGATTCAGATTTTGAGAAAACAGCAGGCCTCAAGAGAGAAATAGAAGCTTGGAGACTCTGATAATTAAGATGGATAGATTTGTAAATCGTTTGAAGCTCATCAGCATCGTTGTCAGCTCTGGTGTGCTCTAACCTCCTGCCCTGCCTGGGAAGTCTTTGAGCAAAGAGTTAGTAAATGTTTAGGTGAGGAAGAAATCTGGTCCCTCTATGGGACAGGGAAAGGGCAATATGTCTCTGAACTCTATGAGACAGGATCGAATCTAAATTGCCACACTGAAGTTGCCTTATTTGTCCTTCTTATGAGATGCAGAAGGTCTCAGGACAATTAATTCTGTCTTTTTTATTGTTTCAGTGTGGAGCTTAAAACCCCTGACCTTTTATCACATCTATTTAGCTGTATATCCATGGCTCAGGAGACAATTAAAAATGAGATGCATGTTCTGTGTTTGGCAGAAAAATGTAGTACTAATTCATTTTCTGGCTACAACAGGACAACTGTGTTTAGTTTTTCTTTCTTGCATTCACATCTAAGTCTATCTCCCCTCTTCCATTGCATTTTAGACAAATTTACATCTATATGTGTTTATGTGTCTGCGTAAATCTTCAGAGTCACTTTTTACTACACTTCTTATTAGCACAGAATAAATAAGACATTCTCAAAAGGTTTTTTTCAGAATATAAAATTATTTTGCTTGTTTAGATTTGGTTCAGCCTCCTCTAAACGTGATCATAAAGCATTCATTCCCAGACACTCGGTGGCCCACAAACCATGATATCGACTCTGTTCCTAGTGCAGCCATGTGTGATGTTATTCACAGCCAAAGTCCCAAGCCTTCTTTCTACTCCACTTTGAAGGAATCACTCCCTTTATCAGTGAAGAAAACAAGCAGCTTGTCTACTACAACATTCAGAAACTTCCCCTTCCATTTCTCTCCCTCCCTCAGTGGCAATATGAACATCAGAGATGGGAGAAAAATAATGCCATGTTTCCTGAAGCAATTAATTTTGCAGTAGTTCAACTTTAACACCTTTGGACAGAAGCACAAATGGGAAGAAAAATTAAAGCTTAGATTTACAAAGCCATGAAAACAGCAGTAAACCGCTAGCAAAAAGCATTTCCTTATCATCAGCAACCAAAGGATTTAGCTACTGGGTGATGTTTTAAAACCTATTGTTTTTTAAATCTACATAAACACTATTTCTGCTTCCATGTGAAATTCAGATCCAGTTCCAAAGGCTTCAGGAAAACCAGGTAGGAAAGCTTGAGATCTTGTTTGAAAACAAGAGGTATCTAAAAGTACGGCCTTCCTTAATGAAGCTGCATTTAAAATACCGAGTTTACAGAACGCAGAAAGATAAGAACTCCAACCCACATCTTGTATCAAAACCAGCTGTTTTTAAAGATTATTCCTCATTTATTACTGTGTGTTTTGACAGATCTTGTGCCAGCAGTGGATATAGTGGGAAGTTAGTCCTCTACATTAACCGGGATACTGGCAGGCTGCACTTCTGGTATTTAGCAGTGTCATAAACGCATTTGTGAGCGAGGTGCCCTGTTACGAGCTGTTCCCTGTGACGGGAGAGCACACGAGCCAGCGGATCAGCGCTGCTCAGCCTGCTGCGCTGTGCACCGGACAGTGCATCCCCTGGTGCTTCGTGTTTTCTGGTAGCCGGGCCAGGACCTAACACGCGTGGACTGCCACAGCGACCATCTCTCCCTTGCTGTGGCACCCCAGCGCGCCCCACCAGGCTGAGCCGCTCCACCAGAAAAGGGTGCTCGGGAGCAGCCCGCGTGGCTCAGCTCCACGGGCGGATCACGCGGCCTTTGCTGTCACCCTGTGCAAGTGCTCTCCTGTGTTGAGGGAGGAGACACTTAGGAGATCTGATTAGCTTGTAATCTCTCCGAAGTGGAGACATCTTTCTGTCTGTTCGCTCAGCCCTTCATTGAAAGAGACTTTGACCGTGGTAAAAACGACAGTACGCCAGAACTGAGGCCCTGAAGCTTTCCCAGCTAGATTGCTTTTTCTCTTTTTTTTTTTTTTTCCCCCCCTTTTCTTTCAATTTTGGATCCCCTTCCCCCCTCCCCTGTGATACTCAAAAATGATACAAATATTACGGGCTAGTTGCTTGTCTCCCAAATTTCTAATAGTAGTGAAGCAGCAAAGGTATCTGTGTTTAAAAACACAGGACGCTCACTAGCTGCTTGGCTGAATGTTCTCTGCTATGCAAAGCTCTGCAATGTTTTCCGTAGTGCCTTATAATGTCAGCTTTCAGAGTATGATAAGGTATCTTCAAGGTTTCCTATTGCATTGAGTGGAAATCCAGCATATAAATTACTAGCTTAGTAATATTTTACACAAAACTACTGAAATTTTTAAGCTGTTTCTGCTTTTTCATGGGAAATGGAGTAGAGTATATGGTATTAAAGCATTTTTAGGACAGTTTTTACTTTTTGGAAAGATCACTTAAATGAGGAATGTTATATTTATGGACTGTTATATGTTTGTCCTCCAGCACATTCCCCTGCATCACCCAAAAGAAAGGACTGTCTGTCAGAACAGTCAGAAAAAATCAGGTCTGTTTGGTAATATGGCTATATTCAGACCATGCAACTACCAACCCATATGAGATATCTCATTTTACAAGAATATCACTCTCTTGCCTGCAGAGTGGCTCTGTACCTGATGTTCAATCATTATGTTCATTAGTGGGAAAAAATCCTTCAGGAAGATCATTCTTTTTAAAAGCCATATGCAATTGTGTGGCTAAAAAGCACAAACGCCTTTAATTATATTAACCATGCTTGCAAATTAAAGGCATAATAACCCATTTGCATCTGTGTAAAACAGGTATTAGACCTGAAGTCAGTATTCATTTGTGTACATCTAGTTAAAAAATAAA
Source organism: Scopus umbretta (assembly GCA_013400535.1). Lineage (NCBI taxonomy): Eukaryota > Metazoa > Chordata > Aves > Pelecaniformes > Scopidae > Scopus > Scopus umbretta. Next base: position 4,063 of record VZTL01043627.1, read on the forward strand.
GGAGTAAAACACACACACACAAGCATAATGGTTAGAGTTTGTGATGGATTGGAATGATACAAAAGGGTGTCAGATCAGTAAATTAGTGATACCAAACAGACAGAAAATCATGGGAGATGCTAGATGATGGCATGAGAAGCAGGGAAATTTGCTTCTGCATTTAGAGACTTTTCTCCACAAAAGCAATGTGAATATTGTCACTCATCCTTCACTTTAATAAATCTGCAGGATGAGGCTTAGGAATATCTTAAAAGTAATTGGAGTACAAAGCTGGCATCCTCTCCTGGATGTGAAAATATCTCAGGAGAGCTTCTACTAGCAGACATCAACATGATCATTAAACTTTCTCTTCCAGATCAAATTCTGGTAGGGAGATACACTCACTGACTTTAGATCCAAAATTCAAATTTAGATTACAGGTGTTTAAATATCTATATGGAAGATCTGGAAGTCCTCTCTCAGACACTGAATAAGCAAAGGCTTCAGGACTGGGCTCTTTGTTCGTGTGCGTTTGGTTAAAATATACAACAGCATCAGGGTCAAACAAATGGATGTACTTGAAAGAGCTACAAGGAATTACAAAAGACTTGCTCTCTTTACATCAGCTATGCGATGCTTCATGCTCCTGCCTCTTGCTGAAGCTGCTGCTATAAACAAAAAAGCAAACGAACAAATCCCGGAGCTGTGCAGATAATGTTGGAGACAACATTAGCCATGGCTGGGGAATAAACCAAGACGTCCTGACACTGGAAAGCAACACGCATGTTGAGTCATTGTTCAAACCTGCTCACTTCGGCCATTTTGCGAGGCAAGATGGCAAGGACTGTATAAGCAAAATGACCCGATCTCAGTTAAGATAACTTTTCGGGCCTGTTGTGAAATTAGTAATAGTGCAATAAAATCCTTGTAGTTTAACAGTGAGAAACAGGAGAATTTGTAGGAGAAAATAAACTCTACAATTCAAAATGCACTCTACAAATATTGGGTCAATTCCTGCTGTCCTGATTTACACAAAAACTCGGGCCTTAGCTCATGTGAAGAGCAGCCCTGCCCGGAGCCATTATGAGTGCGCTGGTGCCAGTCACAGTTCTTTCAGCTTTGTCTGTTCCCTTTTGGGGACTGCGCTGGGAAGCTCCGTTAAGGGCTTATGGTCCCAGTGCAGAAAATGCCTAAGCACAGGGAGCAGAGAGTTTCATCCAGTGGGGATTAAAACCCTGGCCCTGCGCGTTTTAGCAATTGGCAACCTTGTCATGTTAGTTCAGTTTGTATTTTGTAATGGTCATACGTCTGACATTAAAGTACATTTGGTTAATGGAGCTGTGCCAAAGAGCACAGGAATATAAGTAACTTTTACAAGGCAAACTACTGAAAATAGTGCTACTTCTAAGAGGTGCAAAGGGATATTACTGATTAAGGTTCATTGCTTCCTCTCCCACTGGGACTATTTCTGTACTCGGTGCATCAGCAGGGCAGCCTGGGCTGGAGGAGACAGAGCTTGGACTGATGACAGAAATTAGGGGAGAGCATTCAATACTGAAATGAGACCTGGAGGAGTTGATTCCTTGTCTCTGGAGTTCTTACGCTTGAGAAACAAGGAGATTTTACTCACCCTATATTTCTTTTTTTCTTTTCTTTTCTTTTTTTTTTTAAATATCTGCCTAAAAGAAAATCTAGTTTTATCTGGTGTTAGGCCAATTAGTACTAGTGCCTGTGGAACCTATTAGCAGCATCAACAACAGCAGATATGGTCAAAAAATAAAGCTGGCCATCTCTGCACTCTCATCTTAATTGCAGTTTTAAATCTAACACTGTTTTGCTCATTAAAATAATGCTGGAAGGAAAAACTCTGGGGTTTGGGGGTTAAAAAAATCTTTTATTTCCTATGTTCTTTTCAAAAAGCTATGGTAATTATTTTTATAGTGACAAGAGGATTATTTGACTTAATTTAATATAGAAGATTAAGTTCTCAGGAAAAAAAAAATCACTGTAACATATGCAAGTGGAAAAAAATGTTAACTTTTTCCTGTATCATCAGAAGAACTTGCCCCTCCTTCTGTGAGACAATCCTGCCGTGGGGTGTGCAGTGAGATTTAATCTGGAGCTAAAACCACCTGGTTCCTGGAAGCATGTGTGCTTGAAGTAGCACTTGGAAAATAACTGCTATGCTGGAGAAGTGACCAGGCCATTTCCTCAAGGATCTCTTTTTCCTGATGTTGCAGCAAGGTCATGACAGGAGAAAAGGTAAACAGAGAAGAAAAGAGAGCAATTCTGTAAAACAGAGAGGAAAAATGGTGCAACCAGTTACTCCTTTTATCCTGCACCAAGCCTGTCTCCGTTCCCTCTCCACACCAGTTACAGAGCAAGTCACCTTTCTCATTTTCATCAGCAGAACCCATTTTACTGTCTCCACACACCAGGGATGATGTGGACTGAGGGACAGAATGTGTCTCAGCTCTGACAGGTTTGCAGAAGAGGCAGGACATGCTTTGTTTTCAGGAATAGTTAATATTACCCACCAGAAGGACAAAGAAAAAGTCATTAAATTGTGTATCAGTCCTTGCTGCAGAAGGTGTTTCATTAGCAAAGCTTCAGCCATGAAGAGAGCCATGCTGAAGGAGCCTTGAGTAGGCATCTGTCTGTTAATCTTCCTTACGTGCTGGGAAATGTCAGGCATTCCTGGAACAGGTTGCTATCCAGTGCCACAACCAAGTGTCAAATACCTGCATCTGAGACCCCACACCAACTCACAGCTCTAGAAATTCCCCTTTTCCCCCCCAAACAGTTCTACAATGAAAAGTCTCTAAGTTTTATCCTTTCCAATCCAGTTTTTAGAAATTCTTTTAAATTAAGATTAGCTGTGAACTAATGGAAATAAATTAACTATGAAGTATATGATGGTGGTCCTGGTCTTGCAGTCTGCGGTGCGCTGATAAATTATCAGCATCATAAAATAGCTGTTAATAGATTTTAGAGCCAGAGGGGAAAATGATGATCATCTAATTCTGACCTCCAGCACAGTGCTGGTGACTGGACACCCCCATGTAACTCCTGTGTCAGGGCCACTGCTGCTCACTGAGTGGCAGGACATTTTCCAGCTAGACAAGCCCACCAGCCCCTTTACAAGGAGTGATGCAGATCCTTACCCGCTGAAAATCGGTATGGTCGCAGCACCGTTGCACCACATGAAAATCTGGTTTGCTACTTTCTTTTTTTATGGTGCCATGAATCCTATTCTCTTTACTGAAGCAGTGTTATTCTCATTCTTTTTCTGCCTGATCCATCTCTCCTAAGCTTTCTTATTGCTCTTATCTTTCCATCCCAGCAAGCTATCAGTTTTCCCCATCCTCTCTGCAAACTTCCCCCAGGCCCTTTCCCTTTCGTGGTCACTCTATCTTCTGTGCTGGCTTGACCAAACCCACTTGTTGGCTCTGCTTTTTAGGGACAGATGCCAATATCTTGCTCATGACGGCACGATCTACAGAAGGGTGTCTGCGGACTTGTCTTTGTTTTAGCTACTTCTACAGACTCTTGCCTCCTGGAGGTCACCAATGACAAAAGCAAGCCTCAGGTGAGCAGACATTTACCTGTAGATCCACAGGTGGGTGAGGACCGCCCACTTGGGAAATACTTCACCACTTATAAGCAAATCATGAACAAGAAAAGGAATAAATGAGTTAACTGATCCTCTATCACTCACTTTGCTATGCCTGCTTTTAGAATTGTGAGCACTGTAACTCTCCATTTTCAAGGTTTGTGCTCTAATCAGTTACTTCAAAATATGAAACACAAAATTTTGTTCAGGTAGGTCACTGTATTTTTCTGCCTATATTTCCACAATCAGGAGAAACTCCACAAAGTAGAATTCATGGCTGGCAGTGCTGCTCATTACTGTTCAGAACTGCTACACTGTTCTCCTACTACTTAAAAATTTGTAAAGCCCCAAGGGGTTTTAAAGTTAATTTTATTACTAGAAAAAGTCCCAAATGGAGTTTCAGTCCTGAGCATTTGACAGTTTTGATTTGCTCAACACCATTCTTTAACTTTACCTGTGTGCAGGCCCTTTTCAACCTGATGGGGCAATGTTTGCCAGCCCAGATTATCTACCACTCCTATTAAATAAATATATAGATAAGTAAATAAATAAAGCAGTTGTACAGACAGAAGAATATCTGGTCTTGTTCAAGACCGGACAGATTCATGACTTGACAGACAGTGGCAGGAGAAAGACCAGAGTGGGCTCCACTGACTCTCCCCAGGAGCTTCTCCCAGACCCCAGGGGATCACTGAAGAAGAAGCAATTGCTGAAAACTCAGCTGAAAGGCACTTGGAAATACTTGCAGTATTTTCTTAGTGACTTGCGTTCCTGTGTAAGTGCCAGCAAACACTACTATATGAAGCAAAGGTATGTTACACTTCTGCTGGCTTAGTCTAATCAAAAAGTGGGGTGACCTGAATTGATTCTTGAACATGCCTTTCCTGGTTAGCACTGTATAATGCCCATTATGGCACTGTCAAGTCTTGAGGTGATGAGGGCATAAAGCACGTTTCGATCCTGAAGATCAAAATAAATTACTTGGCTTGGGTAGAAGGAAAAGGACACTTCTTTTCACTGCTATCTGGCAAACCAGGAGCAGAGTTTAGTCCAGTGAGATCAAAAATAGCCCAATAAAACCTACGGTCTGCAGCAGTACAGATGGCTTGTACAATCTCCTAAGCCATTTACTTTTAGAAGCTGAAAAATGGCAGTGCTGGAATTTTAGGTGAGTATTTCACTGCAGGTGGTCATCGTACTGAGCAGTTTTAACTCAGGCTCTTATCTTAAAACTGTACTCTCAGCATTTACCACCTCACTCTCCTGCCTGATTCTCTCCCTAGAAAGACCTTAAACCCAAGGTTTCAGCATCCAATGCAGGATCAGTAACTTTTGGGAGTAATTTCTAAATCTTACAGTACATCGTCGCTGACTTCAGAAGCAGTTGCTGATTATCGCTTTCACAAATATTTACTGCTTTCTAATTCTTGAACAGAATATATTATGAAAATCTCCATATGCCCAGGCACAGCTTGACTTACCAGGTGAAAGACGACGACTTTATTTTGGATTCACACTGCTGAGTGAACACTTACTGTATTGAATTCATACCTCATTTAAAATTGCCTTTACAGATAATAAATCCAAATGTTCCTTTGATAATTATTCTGTACTAAAATTAATGCCAAATAATGTGCAAGCAAGCAGGCAGGCCTTTATGGGTATGATTACAGCATTTACTCCTCTTTGGGAACTGCCGGAACTGTCTACATAAATAATACCATGCCATTATCCTTAAAGCAGCACATTTGTTTTACAATGAACCCTTGCAGGGAAAACTTTCACATATATACTATTGAAGCTTTCAGTGCACCTTAATCATCTATCATATCCTTTAAGAAAAGATCTTCTAGAAAAGAACTCTTCCCCCCCCCCACTACTGCTTGACATAAAACCATAATAGTTGTTAGGCATATTGGAAACCCTCCCATCCTTCTAAAAGACAATTTCTCTTCTTTATTCGCTCCACTTGGATGCCTCTGTAGAGAAAGAAACTTTTACTGTGCTTTGTCTGAAATTCACAGAAGTGAGTATGTTTCAACGGCATGGTGAACTGCCAGAGTTTCAGACAGTGTTTCTCCCAGCCTGACATGTCTTAGTCCTTCATTGCCTCCCTGCTGCACCGCAGCCTCCTCTTAATTGTGTCCAAACTTTTTGTTGGGGCACTGGCAGGCGCATGTGCTGCCTGCCTGGGGCACTGCCCATCGTGCATTTGGCTCCTGAACTTCGCGTGAAATCTATCAGAGAGTCAAAACAAATCCTGTGCCCAGTGAACAGAGGTGACAAATTATAGTCTCATCTTATTTGTTGCTATCAATGAATTCTAAGTCAACTGCCATATTTTCTGCTAAAGTAAACCCAGATGAACACTAGGAATTGTGAAATAACAGCTTCATTACAAACAGGAGGGGCCTACGCAGAACCAAGTCCAAAAGCATGGAATTACTGAGCTGCTCCTGACTAACATTGTCATCGGAAAAAAAAAAATACATGGATGAGGAAAAATGGCAGTTTTGTTGAAGACCGCTACTGAGTAGCAATTACATTCTAATCAGAAACTTTAAAAGGAAAAGCAGGAGTAACTCAATTCAGAGGCCTTTTACTGTCAATTACACTAGACCTTTTCTTACTCACTTTGCTGAGCAGCTACTGAGTGATTGCTGATGGAGTGAAATCACAAGTGCTGCATGCTATTACAGCCGCAGCTCTCCCATTCTAACTCACGTGGACACTTCTTACAAGTCACTACACACTGATAAATTATGTAACAAGGACTCCAAGATTCAGATTGCATTATGAGTGGATTTATATTCTTGGGCCCTTTCTTCCACACACAGACAAGTTGAAAAATTTAGGCTGGATTACATACATTGAGTCTATTTTCCCTGCTAGATCTTTGCTGAGAGTTGGGCTCCTCAGCAGGTGAGATGTCACTGCCTTCCTCTGATGCATTCCTGTGCACTGTTCTCTGAAATACTAGGCTCATTTCTGCTTTGCAGTGGAAAAAGAAGATTCAAAACCTAGGAAAACTCATTGTGCACAGGAGCGTTCCAGCCTGGCCTCGTCTCTAGTTACCTCCTGCTTTGGGCAGTGTTGGACTGGTTGACAACTCCATCATGTAACTGAGAGTTGATGTGTCAATCAGCGCCGGAATACCAGTAACACTGCTAATGCTGAGCAGGGCGGATAAGCCTCTTCCCCCTTGAAGTGCCCAACCCCAAAGGTAAGAAGGCAACTCTGTGGTAGATGCTGAGAACAGCTTTTTTCTTAACTTTAAAAAAAATGTTTAAGTACTTACTTTGTCGATTGCCTCTCTTTTTCTTCCACAACAGACATTTGGATTTCTAGATTTTAGAACTCTTGTGAATGGGAATCTTAATTTTTCTTATAGGGGTAGTAAAGTATGAGGGTTGTTGCAAAGATCAGTTAAAATGGGAGTCTTCCTGCCCTGATAGTAATATGGGTTCTCTGAACAATTTTTCGGTTCCAACAGAGTGTGCCCAACCTATATCAGAGGGAGGGGATGAGGGAACACATGCCCTGAGACATAACATAGTATCATTTTTACTTAGGGTTGGAAATTTTCTGACCCCTGAGGGCTGCAAATGTTTTGGCAGGCATTTCCACTTTCCAGTAAAAGAAGTAGCCAGGGGCTTTTGTTGGCCTGGTGATACCACTAGCAACTGGAGTCTAAACCCTGTTGTCTCAATTATGCTAAACTTAAATTGTCATTATTCACCTTTCATAAATATGCAGTGACTCTAAGTGACCTGTACTGGGACTGGTGACTCAGACTAGAGATAGAGCAGGAGAATTCCCTGGGAAAGCTGGAGTGGTGAAAGGGAGTGAAAGGAGTTGCATCTCCCCTGGCACTCATTTCCACTGCAGTAGGTGCTCTTGGATCATAAGACACTGCAAATTCCTTGTCCTCATTTCTGCCACCCCCATGTTGAGCTGGGTGTTGCATATGCCATGGAGGAACCACACCAAACCTTCACCCTCGGTGGGAACAGCTGAGTGCCAAGAGCAGGCAACACATGGAGAGACCATCTCTCCTCAGAATGAGAAATACAGATACTGCTGTACATTGGAAAAAGCAAACAGGAACTGCCAACATGAGAAGGTGAAATATAGCATGTTGGTGCTGCGACTGAAAACAGGAGATGTTGAAATCCAAGAGGAAATAGCTGATTCTATGTTGTGAAGCCTGAAGGAAATGGACAACAACAGCACCAACTCAATCCAATTAGGAAAAAAGATTTAATTTAATTACTTTCCACAGATCTTGGTCTCTGAGAACCAGTCAAATGCAGAGATAGAAAAGATAAAGGGCTGCTCTAGGGGTGCAGATTTTCAGCAAAAGGCATCTAAAGGAAGTTAAGTTGAACAATATAGGAAAATCCATGCAGAAGAAGATCTATTTCTCCGCCAAGTTTACTTACTCTTAAGTGAAGTATTTGCCAACTTTTTTCAATTAGTTTTCTCAGCTGAAAGAACTCTGCAATTGTGAAGCCTTACAAAGACACATGATTAAATTGACTTAGACAGGTGAGGTTCAGAGCTCGCTAAAAGGTCATACAATTTAAACTGACAGGTATCACAGAAGACAACCTGACTAGTCCAATATATTTCCCCTGCTAGAAAAATCAAGGACTTGCAGGCAACAATTATCATGGATGCTGCTACCAAAAGTTATTTAACCTAGAGAGTAAATAAAAGTTCTGGCTATAGAGTGCAAATGACACCAGAGCTGGCTGCTGAGCCTGCCACTATCTACGTAATGGGACATCATTCCGTATTTTCTGCCCTGCTGTTCTTAAGCCCCTTGCAGACTGTCTAACGCCAGGAATGCCATACGCCTGCCACACTGATTTCGGATGCAGCACAGTTACCTGAAGTGAGAGTTACAGAAGACAGCCCTGCCTAGCCCAGGTTCTGCTTCTCTTGCCAGTGTTCATACTCGGATAATAAGAACAGATAATCAGCCAGTTCTTTCCCTTCTACATGGATACTGACTAATTTCAAAGAGATTTTCTGTCTCTCAGTGAGGCTGACCTTCAGTAACTGCATGAAGATACATATCATCAGGACACTTGAAAATATTTAAAATAATTTTAGACTGTTTTGCTAGTCCCACTTGGACAGAGATGTTCAGTAGCCCCTTTAGGCATAAAATTTAGTACTCAGTGAGGATATGAGCAAGAGAACCAAAACCATCCAAGCTTTATTAAAAAACCCTTATTTAGTAACATACCATCCTTTGCAAAAGATGGAGAGACTTCCATTTTCTCTCAGGACAGGGATACAACTGTAACCTTGGAAAAAGGACCAAGGAGACAGATGGGAAACTTCGCACAGCTGTGATTCCTTGGTGGAACAACAACCCAACATCTCCCAACAAAGTGAGCTTCAAAACCCTCCAGAGATGTCCACAAAAGTGAAATAATTGGTGTGAAGTATTTGTGGAGCCATACAGCACCCTCTTCCTCTCCTCAATGTGACTGAAGCGACAGCAAGAATTGGCGGAGTAGACCTGGATAACTGAGAGCTGTTTCACAGTTCCTCAATTTTGTATTTTGTGGATGAAATAACCACGTGGATCAAGTATGCCTGCTTTCCCTGACTAGAATGCGTTTTTCATTAGGTGTTTTTATTTATAGACCAATAATACACTTAGCCATTCTGGACCCTGAGTGACAGACAAAATGTTCTTTCAGAGATGAGTCAGGCTGCACTCCTTGTAGCGCTAAATTACTGAGGGATTTTCACTACACACTGATTCCAGCAATATGAAAGGTCAGTACACACATATCTTCAGGTGCGAATGTGAGATGAGGAAATGCTTAAGCTTTTATCTTGTTTCCGAGTGCTTTGGGTTAAGCCTTACAGCTTTGCTGAAAGCTTTAGTGGCTTATATCTGCTGAATGATAGTGTTAAATCATGACTGTACTGATGTTCTGCACAACACTGTTCGTGGCCAATTCACCCCCGTTGCCCACTTTTTATAAGAAGAGTACAAGGAGGTAATAGGATTGGAAAAAAGGGGCCCTATCATCTCCGCCTCCACTTGGTGAAACAGGAGCAACCATCCATGCAGGCTTAGCATGCTAAGGCGCTTATGCCACTTTTGGAGGAGAGATGTGGCAGACTGCTTGAAGAACTGGCAGGAACAGAGGGGAAAGGAGAGAAGACTAAGCTTCAAAAAAGGCATTAAATGCTGCCAGAGAGAGACAAACAAACACACAAGCAGTTCCAGTGGCAAAGCTGCATGATGTAAGAGTACACACAAGCCACTGGAATTTGAAATAAATATGACCAAAGGATCTTAGCCCAATGGTGAGGGAACAAGGGAGGGTGAAATGCACCTCGCAGGGGAGCTTCTTTGTGTTTGTGCTGCTTTGCTGTTGAGATGCAGGATGCTTTGGGCCAGTAAATTTGTTCACTGTTCGTGTCATCACTTAGGGGAAGTCACAGTTTTCTATGAGGTAGCAGAGGGCTACCCCTCCACCTTGTGCAGGCTGGCACAGTCAAAACCAACCTAGAAGGAATAAATTTGCCAGCTGCCCCTGGACGTCATGAAGCCAAAAACTGGCTGTTCACTCTGCGCCCAAACATTCAGCACTGCTGCACTTGTGGTTTATTTCTGCACGGCTCCTTCAGGTCATGACTGCCACCAGATTTTGTGAAGCACAAATTTAAAATAAAGAAAAAGCTTTCCCAAACTTTTGAGAAGAAGCGGAAGAATCCTTTCTTTCCTGATTACAACAGCACTGGCATTCTCCACTGATCACGCTCACTCGCAGAGACCTTGCATTGCTATTATTAGCATCACTGGTTTTTTCATTGTATCTTTACATTTCAGTTCTGGGTTATACCATGGGACTGCTCAAAATTTCTGCCTGCTTTCCATTTCATAAATAAACATGCAGGGGAGCAAAATCCCCAAGCACTCTTCATATGCATAAAACTGATTCACCAACAAATAGCAATTTTCCTGTGAAAACTGATATTTAGCTCTTTCTGACACTGCCTCTGTGCAAATGGACAGCAGTAACTTTTTTTTTTTTGTGGTGTTATTTCTCACTAACACCATTTTCTGGTGTAGCTTTCAGTAGCTCACTAAAAACTGACAAAATCTTCCTGATATTTGTTTTATGGTAATAATGCAAGTGACTACACTTTCTAAACCCTAACAAGTGCTGAGAAATCCTCTACTTGTCTGAAATGAGTTTTCACTTGTAAGTCTTCCCCCCGTCACCGGTTCCAGGACAAGAAGCAATGCAGATGACTTTCAAACAGTTCTCTGTTCTGACCACTCGGTGCCAGTGCAGTCCCTTTGACTTGTGTTAAACTGCTCCCATTTCTGCCGACATGAAAGAAGGGAGAATGAGCCCTCATTTCAATCAGTTACATAATGGATGATGGTTAGTTGTCTGCTATTCCCAGAGAGCCTCCTCTGCCAAAATTGGGGAACACCAAGCAACTTGTAATGTAATGTCCACATGGGCTTTATCCAGCACAAAGCAAGTTGGGTCCTTTCTCTGTGCTAGCTTAAACCCTGCTGTTTGGCTGCCATATGTCCGGAGAAAATAAAAGGTCTGATGATGAGAAGAGATCCAGTTGTTCACAGAATCATAAAATCATAGAATATCTCAAGTTGGAAGGGACCCATAAGGATCATCGAGTACAACTCCCTGCTCCAGATATGTCCATGTAAACACTGAGGGAGATAAGCAGAGATAAACAGAACAGTTTGTTCTGTTCATTCAGAACAAACCATCAAACAATGGGGAAGCATCATGTTCTTAATCTCTTATAATCAATGTGGTGATACCATTGAGTGCTCCACCCTGGGCGGTGGGAAGACAAACCTGCTCACTCTGTGCCCCACAGTGGCAGGGCTATGCTTGCGTGCTGACTGTGGGAGTAACCAACTTCTGCTTCCCCCTGCCAAAAAACCCCATCCGCTACAATACTGTTCANAATGATCAAAGTCAACATTTATCTTTGTATGGAAGTGGGTATGTGGATGTACTGAAATTGTGTATAATTTACTGAACACAGCTTCGCAGACACTGCATGAAATAGGAGGTCAGTAGAGAGTACGTGCACATTTTTTTTTGTCCTCTGTCATATGACCACTTTTTAAATTCTTCCAGTTTCCTATGCCTGAAACGTACCTGTTATATAACAGACATGTTTTTATCAGAGAGAGTTAACTAGAATAAATTTCAAGGACATAGCTGAAACATGCCATGAAGACGTTCATGTTGCAGTTATGGTTTAGAAGGAATTCTGGTCTCAGGAACTCCAGCAAGCCAGAGAAACCCCACAGCTCTCCAGTATTTCTGATTCAGACAGTGGCAATTAAAAGCAGAAGCCAAGCTGTTACCTCTAAATGGCTAAAGGGCTGGAAGAATGGGAGCTGCAGTGGTATAGAATTGGAGAAAAAGAAAGGAAAGCTGAATGTTACCATGTGACAAGTAAGTTTTAGAGGATATGAAAACAACAGAGGTGACAGTGCTGACATTCTGCATATCTGCGGAAAGCACAGAAACCTCCTCTGTAAAGGACCATGAGAAGGTGAGAACAGGTGCGAGTGCAAGGTGTCATTTTGCATTATGTCCCCTAGCCCTTGGACCACACTCATCAAGTTGAGCTTTTCTACCCATTTTGGAGTCTGAGAAGAAAGGAGATGGCTCCTTTACGCTCAGGGCTTATTGTCAACCCCAGTGAGCAACTTTCTGCCAAGGACTAACACAGGCACTCGCTCAGAGGGGTGCACAGGGAGGCCAGGAGGATGCTGAGCTCCTGGGGGCTAAACAGAATCAAGTGCTTAGAGCTGTCACTGCTTGGTCCTGGCTCCGCAGTGGGACCTACACCCCTGTCTAAGATGTACTTGGTTTCAATAAGGTGAAAAATGAAATAGAAATGCCTCGACACAATACTGAAAGAAGCATGCTGAGCAGGGAGCTAGCTGTAGCAATTTAATGAGGAGCTTAGCACAAGGTGGGATTAGAAATCCCATCCTTCTCTGGGCCAAAGAGTGCTTTTGGAGGTTGCAGGAAGCTGTGGCTGGGACAGGCTGCCTGGAGGGGGGATGCATGTTTCACTCAGGACATAGCTGAGGTTGCTCTAAGGGGACTGGCATGCAGATGCCACCAAAGCAACAAAGCATCTGGCATTTCTCCAAAAGTCATCAAATTTCTGAGCAAGCTGCTCAGAATAACACAATACAGTCAAGGAAAGCAGATCTGAAGCTTTTAACATGATTTGCTGCATTCGCCTTTAGATAATTGATCAGCAAATATTCACCATAAAACTTTTGGAGCCTATCATTCACTCATGTGGGAAGAAAGAGACTGTCAAACTGCCACAATCTGTACCGCTGTCCAAAGACTAACTTCTGTCCAAGAGAAGTGAGCTTGAAGAGAGGAGATGGCACGAACTCTAAATCCAGACAGCCCTTTGTGTCACAGATCCTCACATCCCAACCCAATTGCCCAGGGCCAGCGACTGCTTCACCAGCTGCCCAGCTCATACAGGCCTGCTTTGTCCAGAGTCACCAGGCTGAATTTAAAATGTACTTCGGTGACCTGGTCAAACTGTTTTGTCTGAAGAAACACCATTTCCTCAGAGTTCAGCCATTAATCCAGTTAAGTGTAATTAAAGCATTTGCACAAGTCTGAACTAATTTCTCTGTTTACAGAACAGATTGGATAAATATCCCTGCGAGAGGCAGAAAATTCATTACAACAGCAGCTTAGGTTCCTGTATTTCTAAGCTGTCTTGATATGAGGAAATTACTTTGGTACCCTAACATAAATCTATCATTTCAGTAAGCTCTTAATGTAAAAGCACTGTGGAAATAATGTCAACAACCTTGTGATGACTAATAAATAGACTAATGTACATCCAGCTGCACATAATAAACCTTTAGAGAGCCTAATGCCATCATAAACCACAAGAACAGGTATCACAAGATTACAACTGAGGTTTTATACACAGGCACAACACTTCACTCATATTAATATTTATTTTTTCCCTTACTTTTCCCAGTTTGCTGCCCTTGCTGGCTGCAACACCAGCCCTCTGAGCTGGTGCCTCGTGGCACACTGAGCTCGCTCTGACTCCTTCTCAGGACTGAACTTTCTCAGCAGCAAATCCTGGAGCTGCTGCATTGCTGGATGAAGCTTTTTGTCTGTACATTAGACAGAATTTTGACATTCTCGGTGTTTTGTGAGAGCTGAAACTCCCAGGGCTCCACTCAGCCAGCGGGGACAGGGAGGAGGTGACCGGGCTGGTATTGCCGGGCAGGTGTTGGCCCACTGAGAGCTGCAGTGCCACCCAAACCTCACCCTAGCCACCGAATGACTGCGAAACAGGAACGACATTTCAGTTCAGTCTCCTGGTTCAAGACAGTTGTTTTAGGCCATCTCTATGCTAATTATGTACAAGACAGAGACACTAGTTGAAAACTCAGCTGTGCAGGTCTGATTCTCATACAGTAGCAACAGACTCTCTGTTTTGTCCCCCAACTGAACTCACAGTTCAGCTGAGGTTGTTAGTGTGATTAGAGAAATACTAAACTGATCTGTGCTACAAAACTGCATAATATGACTTGCAAACAGATACAACCATGTGATGTAACTTTAAGGCCAGGAGGCACTAAGAGTGGAAGAACACCTCCCAGTACCAATCTCCTGAACATCCAAAAGTGCACATTTGAATTCAGCACAGCTGCAGATTAGGGAATTAGAAAGGATACTGGCTGTCAATTTACATTTTTTAAATGACTGATATTTTTTTTCCTATAAACATCTGCTTGTAAATAGGTTTCATTATGGCGCAGACTTTTGGATTGGAGAATGTTCTCAAATTCTATTTCCTTTCCAAGTTTCTGTTGAGTATTAACAAATCTGTGTACGTTCCAGCCTCACAGGCAAAATCCATTTGAGTAACAACTTCTCCTATCCTTGCTTTAAAAAACCCCAAATAAATACAGCTACTGTTGCTGATCAGAAGCCAACACTTATTTATTAGTATTCTTCATCTTTAGTCCCTGGGGTGTTAAGGTACATGGTAAAACAGAACACCTCTAGCTCTTCCTACCACTCCACACACTTCTCTTGTGCTTCCAGTTTCTACAGCTCCAGGTCTTGTCCTGGCTCCCATAGACACCTTCACATGGGAGGTTACGGGAAAGGATTCTGCCTCCCAAAGCAGAAACAGTCCCTGTTTCCCAAGATCCTCCTATTCTTCTTGACATGGGATGCTATGGTAAAAGCCCATCTAGGAACTGCTGGTGTTTGCAGGTTTGCATTTTCTGACATGCTATTTTTTGCCCAGTCACACTGCTTGAGGTGTGAGATAGTAACCAAACACGGAGGAGTCCTTGTTAGAAGATGCTGTCTTGGAGAAGGATGATTTTGTAGCCTCTGAGCAGCCAGATTACACTGCTGCCCAAGCACCCTTGCAATTCCAAAATTATTATCTCTCACACAATAAAGGCAACAACAAAACATACCACAGGCAGAGACAACCAGCCCTGGGAAAAGTATGGCAGCCCTTGGAGTAGCAGTTGCACAACCCCCTTTATTTGTCCATTTGGGTCCATATATCAGTTCCCCGCAGGAATCCTGGAGAATTTTAAGTGGCACTCATTAATACACTGGAAGAGATAGGCTGATTACCTTGTGCTCATTAGAAGCATATAAGGCTACCAGAGATAATTGGAGAGCTCAGTGAAATATTTGCCTTTCTCAGGTTGCAAATATTGCAGTTCCTCATTAGTTTACCCTGCTATTGCCCATTGGCTCACTAGCCAGAGGTTTGCGACCTGAAAGGACAGGGGATGAATTCCTAATAAAATAGGGCAATGTACTGCTTTTTATTTCTGGATTTTCAGTACATTATGCTACACTAAGCAAACTTTCTGGTATTTTTTTTTCTGTGCAAGAGACAAGGCACTGTAAGTGAGGAAGCAGATGTAAAAAAGGGTGCAATCTGATGCCATGTCAACAGTGTAAAGATATTAAAAAGGGATTTGAAAACCTGAAGAAGAAAAACTCCCATTAAAACCGCTTTATTTCATATTTATGTTCCATCATTTCAGGCAGAAGAGCAGTGAAATTAATTTAGTGCGAAATAGTTTTGTATCAATGTTCATCCATGAGCTGCACTGACACATTCACAGAGGTTCAAGTATGGAAAGAGAGTTCAATGTATTCACATTCACATCATGGTGAAACCACAGGTAGGCTATCCTGAGCACCGCTGCAAGGGGTACAGTGATAGCGTATGCTGCACCACTCGGTAATAGCACACCGCAACGTTTCTTCAAGGGGGGCAGTACAACCAGGTTGGCACTACACAGCGAGGAATTGCCTCCCTCTTTCACTGCTGTCTTCTAAGAGCATCATGGACACAAATGCAGCTCGCAGCCTCCCTGCCACAGAGCTGTGATATGGGAGTCCCCAAAGAACAATTTCACCAACTGATCATCTACCTCTGAATGAAATACTAAAGTACCAATTGCACTAAAGCACCAAAGGAGCTTGTGTAAAGCATCCTTCCTCTGTGGACTTTCAACAGACGCACTCCAATTTACACCATCTCATCTTAAATACTGAAAGCTAAACACCTGCATCTGATTTCGCTGCCACTAACTGGTTCTGAATTACAGAAGATATTTGAACATAAACCCCAATCTTGATTAATGTCAAATTTTTGATAGGGGAAAGGTGGGGGGAGCTCTCAGTTGAACTGAAAATCTTTCTAATTGGCCTGCAGCAACTGCTTTACAACAGAAAATCTTAAAAACAACCCTCCAGAAATGCTAGTGCCACTTTGAAAAACCCTGTAGTTTCATGGCACAATTTAGTTCTAAATGATTATATAATTACATTTGTGAATGTAATCCTGTGGGGTATTATTCTAATTATAGACCACAATCCTTCTTAGCAGCTTTCAGAGAAATAATTTGCGTAATGAAATGAAGGTTTCCAGCTGTAGCAAACAAACCAATCTCAAACCTTTTTTGTAAATGACAGGATATCCTTAATGGTGTGATCAAACTTGGATCAATCCACTGACTCTGTATTTGCCTGGATTTGTGGGATTCCTTATTCCAGAGTAGAAAATGGCTGAGAGCAGCATGCTACCTGCAGAACCCTCAGACATTGTCTAAGATGATAAATAATGCACAAAAAAATTAAAACTGAGCTCACAGCTATTCCATCCAAGTGTGACAGTACCACCACTCCAAGTGATGTTGTACACAGAGACTGAAGACAAGGGACTCCTGGCCTTGTGGACATGATTATTCTGATGATCCAAAAGGAAATTTTGCTCAAAGAAGCTTTTATCTATGAACGCTGAGCTGCATTACAGAACAATGAATACAGTTGAAAAGCAAGCAAACACACAGTAAGTCCAAATAGGTGCAGCAGCCTTCACCTGGCTAAGTTGTGATCTTTGTAAACACTCAGTGTCTCTGTGGACACTCCAATGCCACTGAATAGTGCTTCATGAGACTGGTATGTTATCTGTGCCTTGGGCTAAGATCTACTCACTCTCCCAAAACCATTACCAGGCATTTGTTGACAGAAACAGCAACTACAAGCAGCACTTTACTATTGCCTACTTCCTGACAAGCTGTCCTTTGGGGTTATCTGCATGCCTCTTGCCATATGAGCTGTCTGGTTTGTCAGCTAGAAGTTTCCTGAGATTGTGTCCAGTTTCCCTTCTATTGCTCTTTATGTAACATCTTTATGCAATCTTTATGCAACCCTCCACCCAAAGTGGCAAGGCAGATGATGCCAATGCAGAAGTGCTGGAGCCTCTTGTGAAGACAGAGGTTTAATAGAATCTAGAAATGAGAAGGCCTCATCAATCCAATAAGTCTACCTTCCTACAGGAGTAGGATGTAGGTCTTTGATCAAGAGTGCGTTGGGATAGTAGGTAGCATAGTTGGACTACATAAAAAAGGTCAAGTAGTACTTACTTTAAACCCAACAATTTTGCAAGATTGTTTTACTGGTTGCACAGTAAAACCCAGATTCTGAATTGGGCCAATTTTCTAATCTAGACAATGTGCACTGATATAGGCAGCCAAAAGACTAAAGTGCATTTACTGAAGGCAGAGATTTATTCCAAGACTACCAGTATTTCAGATAGTCAACTTCTCAGCTGGATTTACTTAAAAATGAACTCTCTCTAGACATACAGATATGAGAACATGAGCTTGTTCATTTCCAGAGTAAAGAGCCAGTGTCCTCTTTACAGTCCAAACCTGGAATTTGAAGTAATTCCTGTAATAAGAATTGATCACCATTATTTCTGACACTAAAATTAATTTTGAAAACTACACCTTATTAGAGGACGTGGTTACTCCACTCATTGCCAACAGGACAAAACCACTATGTGCCAAAACATCCGTGCTACCTTGTTTCCAGACCACTCCTTAGGTGGTGCTCCTTAGCCTGTTTACAGAGCTCTCATTCAATATGGAAACTAAAGAAACTCAAACCTGAGCCTGTTAAAAGACCTTTCTTGAAGCACTGCACATACCTGTCCCCACAAACATAACAAACCTCTTCACACAATCTAGAACTGCATACTCTATTCTCTCCTTTATATTTCCTTTGGAAAAAGTACATTTTCTGTACAGACTGGAAGCAGAAGTGTTGTGGTTTAGCCCCTGTTGGCAACCAAGCACCACACAGCCACTTGCTCACCCTGCCCCCCCAGTGGGATGAGGGAGAGAATTGGAAGGGTACAAGTAAGAAAACTCGTGGACTGAGGTAAGAACAGTTTAATAACTGAAATAAAACAATAACAATGACAACAGTAATAGTAATAAAAATTGTAACAAAAAAAAGAACAACTCAACTAGAGAGAGAGAAACAAATCCCAGGGAGGAAAAAAAACCCAACAAGTGATGCAACCGCTCACCACCCGCTGACCGATGCCCAGCCCGTCCCCGAGCAGCGATCGCTGCCCCCCGGCCAACTCCCCCCAGTTTCTATACTGAGCGTGACGCCCTATGGTATGGAATAGCCCTTGGGCCAGGGTGGGTCAACTATCTTGGCTGTGCCCCCTCCCAGCTTCTTGTGCCCCTGGCAGAGCATGGGAAGCTGAGGAAAAAAAAAAGTCCTTGACTAGTGTCAGCACTACTTAGCAACAACTCAAACATCAGCGTGTTATCAGCATTATTCTCATCCTAAATCCAAAACACAGCACTATGCCAGCTCCTAGGAAGAAAATTACCTCTATCCCAGCTGAAACCAGGGCAGCTCCTGACACAAGCACACACTATCTCCATGATGCAGCATTAAAGCGGGGCTTCAGAGTGGGCCGTGAGAAACACTACAGCTTTCCCACCACTGTACTTGATGAAAGTCAGTGGCTGCCAAGCTGGTCTGCACTCAGGAGAGTAGCCCTAAAAGCACCAGTTTCAGGACAGGACAAGTAACAGGAGCTGTGAAAACTCTAAAATGCATTTTTACTCTCTCTTCCTAAAATACACCCCCTCCCTCAAATTTTATTTCAGAATTAAAAGTCTGCATTTCCCTAGTTTCCCACTGGTCTTAGGCTTCAGCGTTGCAGACATCATGTAAAGCATTAGTTTCAAGGGAGACTTAGTGAATTGTAAAGACACCTTCCTCTACTGTATTATCTGACAGCATTTGGAAACAGTAGGCAGCCATGTGGAAACGACAAATTGTAAGTGGGGTTTTGTTGCAAGCCTGCATTATCAACAGATGGCCAGATACAAACAAAAGCAGGCCCATCGCTTGCTCTCCAGTATGCTTTATGTGAATACGCTGTGGGCACCCATCTAGGCAATTCTCAATTTGTTGTATATTAGCAGCAGCCCTGCAGTACAAGCACCCCTGCCTCCACTTCCTAGAGTGACAGCAGCTTGCAGTCCCTGCAAAATAGTGCGACCTAGTGAGCTAAATTACATGCTACATTGGGCTGACTGAGACAGCAATGCATGTCCCACTACACACAGCTTGTGTGGGGATGAGGGAAGGTGTCATCAATTATCTGTTGCAATTGTTCCTTTTTAAAGACCTTTATTCTTATCTTTGATGCTCAGTCATTTCTCTCTCCCCTTTCCCAGTGATCATCCATAGTAGACAAGGTATGAAGTGACATTTCTTAGCATGTATACGTGTCAGGGAGGTTTGCAGCTTGAGGATGTGCTATTTGTCTGCACATAAGGAAATAGCAGATGTTGGGGAGATACCATCCTATCTGTTATTATGATTTTGAATACATAAGATTCACTCAGACAATACAGGAAATCCCATACTAGTTTTGGTAATCCTAGCCCTAGCTGATGGGTTTTAGGAAACCTCTCAGTCTGGACTTACAGTCTGTGCTTCCCAGAGCTATGCCTTCCTATAGCACCATAGATAAACATTGCAACTGGTCAGATAAAAGGTATATCCCCAGAGCACACTTCATTAAGAAAAGATGAGCAGGGAACGCTCAGAGGAACAGAGAAAACAGAGGGTGAACCTACTCAGTGTGACCTCTATATTTTGGGCTGAAGCTTACACATTCGTGTGCTGGCAGACTGTTTTAGTTAAGCCAGCTTGCATAAAATGACTTCTGTTCTTACTGTATTATTCCTTATTTCTTCCTTAGGCTTTTTTATTCTTACACCCCTGAGCAAACAACCAGTAGATTATCAATCAACTTGTTTTGGCTCAACATTATCATAAATGTTGATTATTGGTGTTATCATTACTTATGACTATGTATGCTTCGACATGGGATGGCTGTGACTGTACAGGCCAAGACAAAGGCACATGACACAGGAACATCTGAGAACGACTGGCGCCTGTTGTAGCTTTGGTCAAGCACGTTTACTGGGCCAGAGGAAGAAAACAGATACACCTATTTTATGTAGCTCTTCTTTTACAATAAGAGTGTTTGTAGAATTGGTAGTCAGTTTGAATTGTGTTCTGTACATTGCATTATATATGTAAATTAATTCCTATTAATCTTTCTAATGGTAAGCTACTGCTAAAAATGTTCATTTAAGAACTGTCTTTGTTCTTCTGTCTCCCTAATTTCAATTCCCTTCAGTCTCTTCTCCCTGTGTATTAAAGTACTTTATTAATTTTGTCACGTTAATCTGATCAGCACTAAACACACTTCCATTTCTAAAGACCTAAAACATGAAGCTAAGCTATAGTGACATGCAAACAAAAAGCCTAATGTGCAACAGGCAAAGCAGCTCTCGTCCTGCCTGGCCCATAAGAAGGTGACAATCTCTGCCCTACTTCTGGCCAAGCCCACCCAGCCTTCCTGGCACTGTGGCCAGAAGCCAAGCAGAGCTGTAGCCCAGAACAGAGAGGGCGGGGGAGATGAGGCAGGACATGCAATTAAAACCTCATTAAAATAACAGGAGGGTTAAGTGTGTCATGAGAAAGGAAGGGATAAAAACCTGACAATGGCAAAACCAGCAAGCTCTCTGTCATTCCCCATATTATTGAATGGAAGGCCTGAAGCAGGGAGGATTATCTCTGCATGTTGATTACCCAGACATTATATGTCAGAACATAGTACCCAGGTCTATGGAACTGGCATTAATTCTGAAACAGATAGGATGAAAACTGGGAAGTGACTGTCAAATGGAATTGTCTTTCTCATTACAGGATGGACATGTTAATAAACTGAGGTCTTATGCCAGCAAAAAAGATCTGCAAAAGAAGCAGGAATCCATGAGAATTCATGAAACAGTATGTACTTATGGGAACAAATTCCAAAAATGTGATATCCAGAAAACTGTTCCCCATTTAAACACACTGATGCTTAGCTAAAAATTTCTCTTCCTCTTCCATTTATGTTTACTAAATTCTTGCAAGATTTTAGTAAGTGTTTTGGCTAATATCTGATGAAAATGTAGATAATTCATTGTTCAGGTGATACTGAAATAGGGGTGTGCTATAAAACTTGCCTGGAGCTCCAGACAGAAGCAACAGCAGGCACAAACAGATTTCTCTGACCAAGCATATTTTCTCTCATTATGTGATTGTTAAGTTATGCCTAACATGTAGAATGTTACTGATCTCATTGACTAATTAAAAACCAGAAAGAACTATTTTTTATGAATAAGCATGCAAAGTCTGAAAACTGAATTTCAAAACTTGCTTCATAAACAATCCACAGCTTGTCAGCTTTTTGCTTGCTTGTAGTATTTATTAAATATTTCCAAAGGTAGAATAGATTAGGAAATTGTGGAACTGGCTTACAAGTCTTTCATTAATACCAGAGGAAATAAAACTTACAAAAATGATTACTATCCTCTACAAAGCTATTCTATGACTAAATTATTTTCTCCTTAATCACAGAACCAAATTCTTATCTTGAATACTTCCAGTTCATTAAAGGTCATTAACATAATTGGGAACTGTATGATATGAGGAGGCAAGATGTGCCTTGTAGTAAGCACTGATATTAATTTCATGTAATTTTTCCATTAATTTTATTTTGAGGAATGAAAAAAGGAAAGAAAAGTTAACAGAAAGTGATGTGGCTCTATGACAGTGATGTGCTGCAAAAATAAATAGGACATGAAAAACTAAAAGATAAGCTGCAACAGTCCAGTCTGCATACTCAATATTAAAGAATACACTTATGCTCAGAATAAATTTTCAAGGCCTTCACTTCACCACTTCATGATCTACAATTAATCATAGAAGAAACGGAAGACAGTCTTATACCAATTGCTCCTCTGAAAGCAAGATGCGTTGAACATACAGTTCACCTGTATAGCCTATGCACAGTTTTGACACATTATCTAGGTACTTGCTGCCTGTTGAAATACAAGAAGAAAAAAAAAAAAGGACAGCAAGAGGTAAGGAATTCTTCTCCATCTCTGGATCTAAAAGATCATTTGTAATTCTAATGTTTTGAAGTTCAGCTCAAATCAGGAGGGTTTAAATTTCTTATACAATTTTATGCACAAAGCCATACTGACTTAGAAAACATGACTGTATCACTCATTATACTTTCTGCAAGAGTTTTTTTAGACTGATTTAGAAAGGGTGTATTTTGTAAACTTTTATTCTTTGTTCAAAAAGCTTACAAATCATGGAACATTTGAGAAAGAGAGGAAATTGGTTTGGATTAGTGGTTAAAGGCTTTGGCCACAGTCCCTAGTCTTGTTGACTCCCTAACAGAGTTTGGCTATGGCTGACTGAAAGACCTCAAATCATTATTTATTCTTGCCTATACGTAGGGGCTAACCAGGCAGAATTGTTCAACCATGCTGATTGCTTCACATAGTGTTTGACAGAAGTTTAATTCTATGGTTTAGAAAAAGTTTCTGATGCATATGATGAGCGCAGGGGTCACTAATCACTATTAAGCCTGGATCCAGAGTTGACGCAAGTATGGCACACTCAGGGACTGGCACTGTCCCCTTTGGGTTGGTCAGGATACAAAAGAGCAAAGCAAAACATTTTTTGAAAAGCTGCCAAACAACTTTTACTTTTGCTTGCAGTGTAGATGATATATGAAGTACACTGACAGTAAAGAAAAACAAAACACTTGGATTTTGACAAGGCACGAAGCAGGAAATGGACACCTAAACTGATTTTACAGAGAAGGATTTTTAATGGATCAAATCCAAAATGCAGTACTTGCATGCTGCAGCAGAGCCTCCATGATAAGGGAGTGGTGGGACTACATGGAAGGTTATACACTGCCAACATTTTCTCAAAGCTGGTATCTGGTCGCAGTCGCTTGGGAACATAAAGGTGACATACTGTTTGCTAGTCTAACGAGATACCATGAAGGCAAATGTTATCAGCAAAACAGTGTTTATCTGGCCTTCCTGAGCAGTAACGTGTCTGTTGGGAGCATTCACCAGTGCAACTTTTACTAGTAAGCAGGTGGGCCCCAGAAGACTGCAAAGTGGCTTGGATCTCTCCTCTAATTTAAGAGAAGGCCTGTCCTGTTCAGCATGCACTGAAGCATCAGACTGGATAAGACCATACACACATGGAGGTTGTTGTTTTAATTTTTTTTTTCCTGATCTGTCTTAATTTCTAAGTAGAAATCCTGTGTTTTAAACAGCTGTTGGTCAACACTGCTGGCTATAAGCCTTCAAACAGGACACCTAGGTCATCTATTTAAAACCTGAATTTGCTTTTCCCATAGTGCTGGATTTATCCATGGGAGACAAGGTAAAACTGTGCTGTGGTACTGAAGATGTGTTTCCTCAAAGTGAGTATCATCTTGTCTGCAACTACTTCATAACCACATGAGTGTGAAACTTTTTCCATCATAATGCTTTGACTATTAATGATAGAATATTCTAGTAAGATCAATATGGGAAATAACATCTAGCTTCAAACACTTGAAATAAGACTCACTACATGCCTCCTACAGCCCAGAAGATATACATAAGCCCAATCCAAACTATGAGACTCTGCCAGGGATGCTAAAAATGGGGCAGTAGCAGCTTAAGCATTGTTGCAGCTTAAGCATTGTTACATCTTTCTCAAAGGTGCACAGCGAGTTTCTGAGTGCTCAGTTTCCACAGAAACTAAGCTACAGATTTCTTGCCTTTTGTAACTCTAAGTCCCATTAGAGACATAATTTTATTACAGCTTTACCTTTTTAGTGGAAACAAATATATTTTGTAAAATTTGGAAAAGTTGAGCTCTGAAAACCTTAAAATAATTATCATAATCTCCATCTATTGTTGACTTTAAATATACAAACACAGGCACAAGCTTCATAGCAGTTACTAGTACAGTGCTAATGGTGATGTGTCAAATTCTCTTCAATCTTCCAGTGAAAAGACTGTAATCAAGGCACACTGGCCATAAAGATTAAGTAAGTCTTGACAGAACTACAAAATATTTACAGTCAAGGCCAATAACCTCAGAGATGTGGAAATGTGAGAGGAAAGCCATGTCTTCTGCAGCACAGGGGATTGAGATTCTGTCCAGCTCTTCACATATTTGATTGTTTGATTTATTTCCTGGGAGCCCTTCATTTCAGATGGTATTCTACTTTATCTTTTTTGTGCACATTTTAACTTGTTTACTGATTTACTAAGCAACTTTATATTAGCTCCCACCCAAAGGACCGCAGAAACTGCTGTAAGTATTTACTTTCCATCAGACAGCTTTTCTCTTCCATTTGTTTTCCTGACATTATCTGTACCTTCATATGAAAGAAGCTCCAGCAGTGTACCTCTATCACAGTGGCTACACGTTTTAATCAGAAGGCAGAAGAAACAAATCTGAAAAAATTAATATAAATAGGATCCTTGAACCTTATAACATGACTCTCTCACAGCCTCATGTCAATGACACGATAGCTACTGCAACAGGAAAAGTTCCTGCTCAGTGAATAACTGGAGGATACTCTTCTGACAGTTTTTCAGAGTCAATTTACTGAATGCATCTGTCTCCACTCAGATCAAAGTCCCTGTTAAAATGGCCAGATTTATCTTTGTGATAGGATCTGCTCTTCAGCTTCTACACTGAGGGGACCTCTGTCCCTCTCTGCCCCAATGTGATCTGCCTCTCACGGTGGTGGGAGAGGTCCACATAGGAAAGTGGCCTTTCAGTAAAAAACCAAAGTATCCCAGTAGTTGCATATGAATATAATTTCTGACCCCATAGAGCTAAGCCTTGCGGAGTAAACTTCTCATTTCTTACGGTCACCAGCAATTTCAAAAATGTACATGCTAATTTTCCTTTTTAGCCCAGCTAAAATAAATATTTCTTTCAGTGGTTCTTGGTACTAAGAAGAACACACGTATGTAGGCTGTAAGATGCTTAAGTTTATATAGTAGTTTTAGGGGTGGGAAAAATGCCAAGCCTTCCCCTTCAGTGTATCCTCTGGGACTCTGCAATTTATAGCAGCTTCTTCCCTGGGGAGGACTTTGCAGCAGACCCAGATTGTCACTGCCTTTCGCTGAAGGCCAGTATGAAATTTCCTTTGATTTCATGAGCAAATTTCCAGACTCTTTTCTGGTGAAATCACCGAAGAGCCAAAGGCGAACACTAAACACCAAGTAAGTACCAAAGAATGGTGCTAACTTTAAACCAGGTTTCCATTACCCCCAGACAGTATTGGGAGTAAAATGAGCTTAACAACATATTAGGTGGTACACACAGACAGATTATTAAATAGCCGTATTGGTTCTTCTGAAATAAAACTCTGATTCCAGCAGAGCCAGAGCAGTACCTACACTGCCCGACTCCAAGCTTTACTTGGCTGTTCCTGCTACTCCTAATTGAAACTACGAAGAAGCTGACACAAACCTCAAATGCAGTAAAACCCTGGCTCCTTCTCCCATTTAAAAAAAAAGGGGGCTGGGGGGTGGGGGGTGGAAAAACTCCCAAACTAACCAATTCCCACGTTCCTGAATTTCTGTAGCTGATTTCTTGGTGACATTTTTCATCCTGACAGCACATTCAGGAAACGTGACAAATTTAGGCAACAGTCTCGCACTGAAAAATGTTCCTGCGAACTTTTCCCAGTTAAGCTGCAATGAATTTGCTTAGCAAAAAAACAAAAGGCTTTTCCTCAGCTTAGCTTCCAGTTACTTTGATACATGATGTTTCAAGTAGTTTTAAAAAATGGACCCGGCATGAGTTTTGTATTAGTTTTTAAAGCTCAGATCATCGTTCAAGATACTGTGCCATTTCTCACTGCTAGATCTGAAACAGGAGTGTGAGCTTTTGCAGTCCCAAGGCATCACGAGTGTCCACTTCCACAGAGCCTAATTTTCCAAAGCGTCCTTTCAATTTGTGGCAGCAACTCACTGTGTGACATCACCTGGCTCTGCAATTGCAGAATTGCTGCATAATGTAATTTTGTAATTGTCAGACGTTGGAGTGCTGGCTGAGCAAGCTGGGGACCTATCTGTTGCTTTTCAGACCATTCAGTGTTGATACAATCAGTCCTGGGGAGGCCTCATATATCTGAAATGAAGCCATAAGCCCTGTCACAAAACAGAAATAAAAGCTTTGGCAAGCTGTGAACAATTGGAGTGAATGCCCTGTGAGGGTCACAGACAAGATAGCTGGGCTTGGCAGAGCAGCTGGATAGGATACCTGGAGCATTTTATGGATTATTATTCTAAACAGAAAATACAGGCTGGCATGTTCATGTTGAATACAGAGGAAGAGGGTGAGGCATTGCTCTTTGCGATAGGCATTCAGGAGGCTCTTAGCCAGCTGCACTCACAGCCTTAGCAGCCAAGAGCCTTTTAAGCCTCTTCTGCTTGTATAACCTCTCTCTACCTCATGAATGGAAATTCAACACTGAAACTCTCAAGGTCACCTTTTGGTGAATGTTTAGTTTCACAACTCTACTTTCTACACAGCTTTCCCTTGTCCACACGGCTTCAACGAAGACTGCAATGTAAATATTCTTTCTGAGACATCTTCCCACTCTGGTGCATGACCATGTTACCACGAGTTATTATAGCAAACTTTCTTTGTATTCACTTCGTTACTAGAGACTTCTGAGATCAATAACAGAAGTACAACTTCAAGACCCCTTCAAAACATATCCTAAACCCCCTGGTTTGTTGGTTATCCGGATTGATATAAGCTGCTTTTATGCTGCTCTTATGCTCTGCATACAAGGGCCTCACTGTAAGCTTCAAGAGCTAGCAGCATTAAATTGAAATGAAAGATGGTTTTGGTTAGACCAGAAATACATAAAAACAGATTTTTATTGTGGTGGCATTTGTTCTCACAACATACACCAGCAAGGAAGAAATTAAAAATCAACTACCATAGCAAATGGGTACAAAAGTTGTTGTTGGATGTTAAGTAGAACAACGAGAAACAGAAACAAAACTGCTGTAGTACAGCATATGCATTTTGTCATCTGCCATTGAATAACCAGAACCCATTCCCAGCCTGGAACAGGACAAAAAGCACACAAAGGTAAATTTTACACTAACATTGTTCTCCTAGGAAATACATTTTACACAAATACCACAAATGCCCAACTCTATCCTTGATAAGCAAAGTGTTTCTTGAAATGGGATGCTAGCATGTACAATACTAAACTAGTCTTTGGGTTCTTAGGAACCCAAGGAACCCACTTGAGAGCTTAGGAACCCACTGTGATGGCAAGCCTATTGACTCTACTTCTGAAAATTTCTCCTTTTCAGTCAGATGGGGTTAGATTAACAACAGATCTATTGGTTTCATCAGTACTCATGAAACAACCAGTATGCTGAGCTGTAAATACTATGCCTGTGGGACCAGGTTTTTTATTCTTGCTAAGTACGAGAAATTCTAGAAGGACAACTTGTAAATAGACATTTTAGAAGTTTTAAAATTAGACGATTGGAACCACTGTTTCAAAATTAAATATGTACAATTTATTTATGGGAAATTAGGACTTGTGTTTCTAAGAGCTTCAGGCACATTGGGCAATTGCTGGCCTTAGGTCTTCAATGAAATGCAGAATTAGTTCAGCTCTTCCATCCATAAGTCTTCTTAAATTTGTAACCACAATTGCTAACCCTTTGAGCACATACTGCAAAATGCAAATAGGCTAGGAAATGTTCATCTGTGATCAGCACCTAATGATTTGAGTGACCTGAATTTGGAGAATATTCATGGAAGCATAATAATTAGACATTGAAAAGACCTGAGGCTGTCTTCCATTACCTAGTTAGTGCAGCACTGAGCCTAGACTGATTACTTTTGACCAATCTCATCTTACAAAGATCTGTGTGAAGAATCTTCCAGTCCTTCTTGAGAGGCTTTCCCAGTAAAGCAAATCTGGATTTTAAAATATTTGTCTCGATAACCTGTATCTACTTTTTGAATAGTCTACTTCGTTTTAATACTGGGCACGCATTGCCTTGTTTTACAGAAAGGTATATTCAGCTTTATCAACTATTTATGGACAATCCACTGGCACTTAAGCTTTTGTTTTGTCATATTGTTCTCTATGTGCTCTTCTTTTCAGCAATTCAGAACCACAAGGGTATTCCTCCAGTATCTCCTGTACAACTTTGGTCCTCCAGAAAACGTATAAGAAATGATAAATTTTAATAGAAATAGCCTATGAAATCCCCACTAGACTGCACAGATGGCCAGAAATCATGATTGGAAGCATTCATACATATTTCAGAGTGATACACTGGGAAAAAAAGATACATTGCAAGATGAAAAAACAGCAAAGAAAACTCAAACTCAAGATGTACTTTGGCTGAAACCAGGTTGGTGTTTCCCCTAAACATCCATCTTGCGAGCTGATTGAAAACATAACACTTGAATTAAACAGATGCAAATGAAGCACTGTTAAACAGGACTTTTTTAAGAACTGAGACTGCTACAGCTTGATTATATATCTTTTAGCCAGATTATTAAATATACAAACAGCAAGACAATTCTGCTAGATACATACTACCTAACAAAACATATGTCAACACATGGTGAATTAGTAAACATAAACAGTTAATCCAGACTGTAGGGCTAGACCTTAATACTCAGGCAACACTGTAGTTGACATTATGCAAAACAATAAAAACTGGGACACTTGCTGTAGCTCGGCCAACATGTAGGTTTTGCTTTAAAGGATGCACTAGCCTAGTGTTAACATTATTACCTATTAAAAACATGTAAAATTTCACAGATTTAGAAAAGGGAAAAAAATGCAGAGGATGCATGAAGAAGTAGGAATAAATCTAAATATAGCTATTCCATCATAAAGATTTTATTGGTGCCAGTTATGAATGATTTGCTCACTTGCATCTTCAGCACATTTGTGCCAATTTTGCAATTTTTGTGCTTTTACATCCCCCCCCGCAAGTACATCAGACATTCCCCTCCCTTTGGAGTTCACCCAAGGAAAATGTATTCCAACTGCAGGCTTGGATGAGCCATGGCTGTAAGCCAGGGCTTCTGCATTGCCTTCCCATTTTTTTTTTCCCAAGTCTCTCTGCATATGCCCTGCAAAGTCATTGTCTCCAGAAGTAAGAAAGAGCTAATAAAACTGTGTTGGTATGTTCAATACCGTTCATCCCTCTCTGCTGAACGTCCTATTTCCCTAGCCTTGAAATCCTATCTTCCAGCGCTTAAGCATGCTGAGACATAAAGTTTTGGAGAGATGTTACTGGAGAAGACCATTCTGTAAAGAGCACAGTGCAGGTAACTTGTAAGTTTGCACAGAATGTCAGAAACTGTCTGTGAAGATAGGACAGATTTGCAGGATCAGGGTCTTATATTCTGAAGTGACAATGTGGACTGGTTCTTTGCCAGTCTAACTGATTGGGCTTTGCTAGAATTGCTCTTGACATATCAGTGGCAAGGAAAGGGAAAAGTGGCCTTTGAGTATGTAAGTGACGTTTCCCATGCCTTCTTTAGCTGCACGGACTTCTGATAATACCACTGTGCAGAGAAGGGAAGTCTCTGCTAGGTTGAAAATAAGCAATTTTATTAAAAATTTTCAGCTCTGATGTTTAGTAAAAGCTGAGTGGCCTCCATTATCTACACAAAAATAGCCCACTAGGCATCTAGGGCTGTCTTTTCTAGTACCTCTGCATACTCTTTAGCCCTGGGTATATTCCTCGTGCATTAGCTGAACAGGATTCTCACAACTGCTCCTCGGTCTGCGGTACACTCCAAATTTAACATTGTTGTGCACTCACTGAACCATTTTTAAACTCAGTCTCCTGCTGAGAGCTAAATGCACTGTTTGTATTCAAATCTTTGTACCTACTGCAGCTAAAGTATAATGGTTCTACAGCTAGAAGGCAATAACTAAAGCAGGGGAAATATAATTAAGAAAAATAAAAAAATTATTGATAGAAAATACAGTACATTGCTCTAGACATATTAATTTAGTGCTATCTGAGTAACTTGAACAACTAATTTATTAAAATTACCTGGAAGCATCTTATGATTATCCCAACATAAGCACCCTTTAATTTGCCTCTGCTTCTATTCTTGGCAAGACAGTCCACGTTTTGCATGCTCAATATACAAGATGCACAAAACCCAATTAATGCTGTTGACCTATACAAATAGGATAACACCAGCAGACTTGATCACTGCCAGACAAGTGGAGATAACTGGTAAACGAAGGACTTGGTCCTAATTTGTGAAGCCAGTCAGAATTAAAGCATGCTGAACTCTCCTTGGCTTCCATGGGAAGTATGAATCCTAAATCCTCCTGGTTTAGTATCCTATACCACACTGAGGTGCTAAAACCTATCAAAGTTTTGACATGTTACAAGTTCATGGCGTGTAGCAACTTGAAAATGAACTCATAGGATGGAGAGGTGGCTATAATGAGAGGAATACCACATATTTCCGTGCCAGGCTCCTGCCTTGTTTGCCCTCACAAATCAGTCCCTCCAAAAGCTCCCCTTGTGCGCTGATGAGCTCCTGACTCCTACAGCAGAGCTAAAGTCACGCTACAGGCTCTTTCAGGCTGTTGCCTTAACGCACTCTTAGTCACAAGTCAGTCTCCTTCACAGGATTAAAACATTTCAGAGGCTTGGTCAGAAAACACACGGAAGGCCTTGATTTCTCACTTCATTGGTAAATATGTTGTGTATTATTGAACTGACTCTCAGGGTTGGGTGAGATTTCTACTGTGGATTAACTACATCTAGCTCATCACGTAGCTTCCACGTGCTTGCTCAGAGATGTCAGCAGGATGAGATCCCTGAAGAAGTCTGAACTGGTTCATCCAGAACAACACAGAGAAGAGGTTCTCTTATAAAAGACCAAGTCTAATAGCCGAAGACTTCAGACACCAGTTTGAAACTTCTTTAGAGAACTTATTTTGTTGGAACATTAAAGTATGTTTTCTTCAATGTTGCTGAACAGAAAATGGTGATAAAAGTGGAAACTGGTAAGCAGGACATGTTCAAGGGACAGCAGATGAGATCGAGAGTGACTGGCGCAGTGCCGTTCCACTGCACTTAAATCTGGAGAAGAACATCTCGCCCTGTGTTGACTGTTGGGAAAGTGAGTGTGATACTTAAGTTGCCCAGGAGACAGAACTACTGGGAAATAAAAGGAAAAGCCCCAGAGATTCACTACATCGTGGCAGAAACTCTCAATCCAGGGTAGCCTTTTGCTACTTTCCCTGGCTGCCATGGCTGTGTTTCAATGGCTAAGAATAAAAGATGGTTTTAACCTCCTCAGGTTTCTGGTAGATGATCAAGCAGTACCTCCTCCCTGGAACTACTCTGTCACTTGAGTCTGCTAATCAAGGCTTCACACAAAGGCCATGTATTAGTTTGTCACCCAACAATGTCACNTATTAGTTTGTCACCCCACAATGTCACACAAACAGAATGCAAACTACATCTGTCCCATTTGGTCGCTTCTCCCTTTTTCACTAACAGGTAATGGTTAAAAGCTCCCTCCTGGATTTCCCAGCTGCTCCAGGGCATGCTTCTCCCCAGTGAGCTACCAGTGACACTATGCTCTTGAAGGCTTCGGCCAGACTGCATTGCATCTGACACAAAGATGGGCACAGCTTCCTGGTGATAAATGCCATGGTCCATAATTACTGAGAAAAAATACTTCATGGAGGGGGGGAAATGTTGTGCTGACCTCTCCTTTTAATAGCCACATATCTGGTAAAAGGCTCCAATTCACAGAAAGCATGAGCCAAGTTCAGCTATGGTGCTCCTTCAGCAAAGTGAAGGGGATTGCATCAAGGAAGGATTTTGGCCCCTTGTGTACAGTTGGAATGTGATAGCGGTGCTGCTGAAACAACCCAGTGCACTGCATAACAACTGCTGTAGGTCAATGAAAGTCACATTTTTTTGTTTGTATAGGTGGTACAGCACAGCCATAAAGCCTTATGTTAGTGCCTCTCTGATTTTTCCTGAAGTTCATTTTCTAAATGAATACCCAGCATATGATTCTCTCAGCCCCGTGTCTCTTCTGACGATTAGTCTGCTGCCATTTCAAGCTACATGGACCTTCCCCGACTTCATAATGCGGAAGATATTAATTACGTTCAGGGAAAATCGAGTTTCATGACTCCCAGAGGAACACGCTACAGTCTTCATGAAACAACTTCTTTCCACCTTTTTATGTCAAGTACAACAGACTCCGCACAAATGGTGCAAGACATTTTTATGAGTTACATACATGAGTGGAAAAGAACAGCAATTGTATCAAACTGCCTGAGTGCATTAACCTTGTTTCTGAGGAGCTAAAATTATTTAAAAGAAGAGCCTTTTGCTTGGTCTTCCTTCTCCTCTTTTGCCTATATTTCTTTTTGGCAGTGGTTGTACCCCTGCCTACTTGAACACTGAAGAGGGTTCTATCTGGTGAATAAAATTTGCAAACCCTAAAGCTATGCACTTAAGTTCTTATCCTGAGGGACATTTTAAACAGGCAACCATAGAGAAAACCAAACCCAGTATAGATTAACTATACTGCAAACTAATTTCATTAGGCAACTGGCACTGGAGGACGAGTCTTAGTTCCAATAGGAAACCATTTCTTATTGCTCTTATCATGACAGCATCCTTCAGAAAGGTGATTTCTTTCCCAGAGTAAGTGAATTATTGCTGTTTGATTTTCCTTGATTTGTGCTGCATACTGATAATCATTAAAATATATCTTTCTTGATCATTCACGTTTTTATTGCTTGAAGCTCCTCTGTATGAGGACTTTACTTTCCCAAGCAGTGTGATCTCGAAGCAACAGCACAGAATGGGGAAAAAAAAAAAAATTACTAAGTTTGAATCCTTCCCCTGCCACTGCAAAACAGAAAAAGGGAAAAAACCCTCCCTCACTCTCTTACTTCTGCAGAATGGAAATTAATTACCTTGCACATATACACACATGATTTCAAATAGGCTCAAGTAGCATACGTATAAGAATTAATTGCACATGCCTGTTTTCTCTGAAGTAAAGACACATTAAGGATGTAAAGACATTTCCAGACCCATGGGAACAATGTTCTTACGCCAGCAGTACTCTACTGGAATACAAAAGAACCTGTAGGTTTTGCTTTTTTAAAATGTGTTTAGCATGACTGAAGAGCCTAGCACTGCTGCTGCAGCTGCTGAGTCCCTGGCTGAGGGCACAGGGAACATGGAGACCACCTTGCCCAAGTGTCCCCTAACCTGATGCACACACAGAAGACGCATTTGCAGCATCAGCATAGTGATCAGCACTCCATAAGCAGCACCATTTATAATGGCAGAGAAGGAAGGAGTGAGAAACAGAGGTCTGACACTGGTTAGCAGGCAGGGCAGGTGGCAGCGAGGGCAGGAATGGATGTGGAAGTTGCTGGTGCCAGGAGCGGAACTGGGTTCAGGCATCCTCTCCTGCCCTCCTTCCTCCCTTCTGCTCTTTAGTAATTTCTCTTCAACTTTCTCCAAAGCAGTGTTTGAGAAAAGGAGAACAGAGAACACAAATCTGGTGAAAATGAAGCCTCGAGTACTGCTTCTCACACTATTCCTGTTTTACAATGAAGAAACAGGTGGCATGTCCTGCAGGATGCTCATGGGTTCATCCCAAGGCCTCTCTCAGCTTGCTCAAAGCTTTGGTGGCCCATGGGAGCCCAGCCCCACGTGGGAACAGGAAGGAGACCCAGTGCATTAAACCTCCCTCCCCAAAAGCAGCTGACCCTGCTAGGAACAAGCTCCCCATCTCTGCTATCTGGGTGGGCTGAGCCATCATTCATAATCTCCCAGCAACTTTGGCAAGGTGCAAGCCAAAAGGAGGAGAAACAAACACACCCAGCCACAGACAGGGAAAGTATATTGCACAGCGGAGCAGGGAAAGAAGCTTCTTCCACTGCTCTTCACAAAGATGTATGGCCACCAACAGCCCAGCAAAAAACACAGGCTGAGGTACTAGTCCTTGTCTCGGCAGCAGGAAGGTAGGTTGGGCATCCTGCGGTTAAGCACAAGGGCTTGAGATGGAGATTTCCATTTCTGCCATCTAAGGGATAGAGGACAAACCCTATAATTTCTCTGTCTCACTCTTCCTGCAAAGAGCAATTGTAAGTCATATGTGTAGGGACCCTACAATAGTTCAACGTGCCTTGTGTGCTAGTTAGAAAGGCAAGACATCAATATACAATATAAAGTTCCAGTTCTGCAAGAATCAAGGGCTTAAAACACCTTTAAAAATCTAGCCTCAATTTCTGTGGTAGCAATTTAAAACAAGAACATCTTAAGAGATTCTTGAAAAAGCTGGATTCCAGCTTTAGTAAAATCTTATTCTTGATTAAATGCTGCTTAATTGAAAGTGGTGTGTGATTTCTCATCAGCATAAGTAATCTCCTATAATACCTGTACAGGCTGAGAATCCATTGTCAAATTGAAATACTGCTTTCCCCTTTCTGTCCATTTGATCATACATTCCATTTTGGATTTCTCTGCTTTCTATACAAAGGCTTCTGAGCTCAAGATCACAGAGATGGTCTGGCAATAAAAACATTCAAGCAGCAATACAGACAGCTGGGAATTTATTGCATCAGGATTTGTTTTTAAAATATAGGTTTCTCCTGATAAACTAATATTGTCATCTGTTCTGGTGGCAGAGCATACTGCAAACAGCAATCTTCCCCCAGAGAAAAAATGTCAGATTGTGATTTATGAACAGGGAGCCACTAAAGAGTATGATTTCACCCTAAATTAGTAATTTATCAAGTAAAGAACCACAAGCAAATAGCTGAATATTGGTGCCTTAAAGGGTCAATAGACTTCTCACTAACTTTTGCTTCAAGCACAAATAACCAGAGACTCCTCCAAGGGAAAACTGTTCTAGTGGATGCCCTAGAAAATGGAAGCATTTAGGTCTAAATGTTGAGGAAAACATTCCCAGCATGACCTTTGAGTGTCCACACAGGGTCCAGAGGAGCCCCACGCAAGGGGACTGCACAAAGCTGCTAAAGGTCCATTGAAATGTGGTAGTATGGATCAGGAGGAGGTAGTGGAGAGAAAGGGGAGAAAGAAAGGAAAACAAAGCCATCTAAAAGGGTGAGTGTTCGTTTTCAACCTTAACTAATTGCCTGAAGTGAAGCAGTTGATTTGCATGTTCAATGAACTATGAATTATTAGGAATCACTATGACACAAGTTGACAGAACAATTGCTTTGTAAAATCCTCTTGAACTGAGTTTCTAGACATCCATCTGGGGAAAGGAGGTTCCCTCTGCCTTTGATCAGCATTGGTAGGAAAGATACACTATCAGCGCCCAAAGGCGTGGTCATGGATGCAAAGCTATTTAGCTAGGACAAAAAGCAAAGCAAGGAAGCTCAACCTGTTATTCCCTAGTTACTCTCTCAGACATCTTTTCTCCAAGCTCCCCAGCCTTCATTCCCAAGAATTTAAATGATTTTTAACTTCTTTGACTTAGCAACCGCAGAGCACTCAAATTCATCCCGTCTCAATTTTGTGGAATGAAGTATAAGTTCTTTTTTCCAAATACCATACTGCAGATTTAGATGCCTGGATCTGGGCCCTTAATTTCCACAAAACTAGGCAATTAAAATTTTATTTGAGACAGTTTAAGTGCATCTGTAAAACTGCAACTAGTAGTGTCAATAGAACAATTTATGGTTGTGTGCTTCTAGATCTGGACTGTTAGAAGATTTCATGGGGCATCAATCCATGACTGCCATGAGAAATGTGTGTTTATTTTACCGGTTAGATGTCAGCAATCTGTTCCTTTATATGGCACAGCTGCGTTTAATAATGAATGAAGGACTTCACATCTTAACTACTGCAAAAAAATCCTTGTCCATTCCAGAACTGATTCAGATTTCTTTTCTATTGATGTAATTCCACTGTCTCCTGTCAATTTGTACAGGTCTGTATCTCTTTCTGAGATTGCTTAAAAAACAATAACCAAGCCAATAATCAGAACAAACAGGAGAAGGTGCTCCAAGCTTTCAAATTGTCATTGTGTAGCAGAAGGGTACTGGATATAGTACTTTTCTAACAAAGTTCTTTTCTCAACCTTTGTAGTGATGCAAAAAATTTCTTGGGTGGTGGTATGGTCTCTGCTCTTTCCAACTGCAGAGAATGAATGCAGTGGTAACCAGGTATGTGGAGAAGTGATGAGCAGCAGAAAAAGAAAACTGGTGAATCACAGGAAATTTAGTGACAGACACACAAAGCCAACCATCTAGATCAGTGTGAATTGTAAATGCTCAATTCTGATCCTGAAGAGTATTGGAAGGAAAGCTCTTTCCCATTTCCATTCTAGCTTTCTTGAACATTCACAACATCTGCAAATGTTGTATTTTGGCTTTGTGAGAAATAAGCCAGTTGGCTTATTCAATAATAGACTCAGTTCATAGGTCAAGTCTCAATGTTTCTTGCTTTAATAATCACAGTAAATACGCTTTGAAAAAAAATTAAGAATTATTACTTAATCTACTTGGAGAGTTTAGGTATTTCTTCTTTAGATATCTTGGTGGTTAAAGAAATGCAGCTAAGAGGCTAGGGTTGCAGCTGTACTTTATGTCTGATCATCAGCTCTCAACCCTTCCTCACACCAGAAACATTTACCAGGCTGGAGGAGCAAGTCTCCCGCATGCCAGTGGCATCCTCTTCTCTGTTTAAATTTTGGCGCAAGAAGAGAGTCTGAAGAAACCTAAATTCACATTCAGGGGAGACATACTGGGACAACCAACATTAGCATGAGAGGCCAAAATTCATCTCTGACACAAAGAACCTGATTACAAATTGAGCCTGGATAGCAGACAGGCAGACCAGAGTACCATCTACGAAAGCTTGCTCTAGCATTCTTGCATCAATTACCTGAAACAACTGCACTTGTGCTGCACAAGAGCTGCTATGACACGTTAAACACAAGCCCAGAAAAGCCAGTGAATTAATGATCACTGTCCATACAGAAGTACAAAAGGAGAGAAACAGTTATTTCATTTTGCTGTCCTTAGAAGAGAAGCCAGAGAAGCCACAGCCTGAATGGTTACAAGGGCTAAAGTCTTGTAAACAGCCAGAGGATTTTGCAGCAGTTGGGGGGGCTGTGGCGAACCGCCTGGTTCCCTTAGGCAATTCGAAAAAGCAGAGGGGTCAGTGCCAAGGCCAAAATACTGATTAATGTGAGATGGTCTATCTTAACAACAAACTTCAGCAGTTCACAACTCAGTGCTGACATATTTCAATCAAAGCATGTCTGCAGCTAAACTTAATAACCAGCCAGCCTATCAAGTAGTGGACACTAAGCAATTCCAAATCACCCCAAGAATTTTAAAATGGCAATGACTTACTGCAGGACTGCAGAGAATGACCCGTCTGTCAGATGCAGTTGTTGTATCTGTGGCTGACAGACGTCAAGATTCCTGCTCCCCTCCATGAACACTGCTGTGATGCCGGAAAATGGAGAGGGCCATCTGGGATCACTGCCCTACACAAGCCATCCAGAATCTGTCCTACGCAATCTTTCCTAAATTTTTACAGCAATGACATTTCATCACTTTTGAATGAAATAAGTTCTTTCACAGTGAAATTACATCTTTTTTTTCTGTCAGCCAGAGGTCAGACAGTCTGCTTAACAGTAAAGTAAAACAAAAATGCCCCCTTCTTTTTATTCTGTTTTATTTCTTTCATAAACAGAGCGAATATTGCAATTGTTTTAATTTGACTATCTAAATTTATTTGCTTTCTTATGAATACATAGTTTTTTTGGGGATGGTTGCACTCCCCTGAATTCCTATGGAAACCACTTAAGTCCACAAAGTTTTAAACCACTTCATACCACACTGCTCTGTGCCACCAAATTGTTATTTTGACACACAACGTTCAGCCTCATAAGGAACAAGTAGAAAGGGTCACTTCCTGAAGATTGGCAAAGTGCATACACATACCCCTTGGACTCTACCTGGAGTCAAACAATTTAACATAGATTGAAGCTGCCAAGCATATGGGAAGCTAAACAAACAGGAAGTTTCACATTTTAAGTGGATTTATCTGACAAAAGTCATGGGAATTGATTTACTCTGCCAAGAGAAAGAGCTCCAACTTCTCTACCCCTTTAATAATGTCCTTGGAGAGCCCTGATGGACACTAGAAGCTGGCACTGTAATGAACAGGCCATAGCTAACTAGCAGAGGCCGTATCAGCACACTCTAAGCATAATTTGTAGCAACTTCCACATACATGTTCTCGTCCCATCCCTTTCAGCCTCCCGGGGCAATAGATCATCATAAAACCATAACATCATAAAATCTTTGCTGAGGGCTTCTTCAAGATTGACCTAAGTAGCAAGAACTATCTACACTGACACTATCAAAAGAGACATCTCCGCTTGTTTTCTGAAGCAAATGCTAGTTAAGGTTTGTTTGTTTAATAGAAATCTCTGTCCACATCAGGACTGCTCTGTTAATAGTTTTTGCTTAGTCACAAAAGCAATCAGAAAAAGGGCATTTGCTGGTAGAAAATAAATCAAACATGGATAGGCCTTACTGGATACAAAGTACAGATTCTACTCAAAATCCAGTGACAGAACCCAAGTTGAAGGAAGAGTCAAATTCAGAACTGGGGTACAAGAGGAGAAAAATCAACTCCCATGAGAAGGCAGACTGAGATAACTGTCTTGATATAAAAAAAAAGGATTCACATTTTAAAAGAATAAAACACAGGTTTAAAAAAAAAGTTTTAAAAAGCCAAAATAAAATCTTAGTCAACAGCTTCCCATGAACAATGAATGAGCACAGAAATCTGCATTCAGCAGCTTGTTGCCAAAGTCCCACTCCTCAATCACTAAAGCACACAGCCCTCCCAGAGCCATTTGCCATACTGAATGGTTCAGACTTGTTGTGAAAAG
>VZTL01043628.1:0-15591 GCA_013400535.1 Scopus umbretta
TGTTTTGTTTTCCTTCTCCCTCTGCAGATGCTGCTCAGGCAATGGTGGAGAACAGAAAGCGTATGCTGAGTAACAAGAGGCAAAAGAGCATGACGTTGCTTGTTTTTGTTCAGTCATGCTGAGAAAAGTGCACTGTGGTGTGAGGCTGGAGAATGTGTTTAGGTCTCTCCTAAGAAGAATGCTTAGCTGATGTGCTCTATTCTGACTTGCCTTCAGCTCTGTTAGAGCTGATAAAGCTCTGCAGAGGAGGGGCAGATGGATTCAGCACTGCTTTCCACCCTGAAAGCACAGCTGCTGGCAAAGCAAACTCCTCTGCCCTGACCATGGTGTGGGGCTCATCTCCAGCTCTAGCTTTTATGCTAAACATCCCACAGCTGCCAAGCGCTGGTCACGTTGGTATGGTTGTGTGCATTCAGCCTCGCCAGTGGACACTGAGTGTGTGGGCTGTGCTATTCTTCAGGTGTGCGTGAGCGGGAGGGAAGAGCATGTGGTATATCTGAAGAGTAATTTAATATATGCATTTGTGTGGGGGGGTACATGTGCATATAATCCTGTAAGAACACATCACAGGCTTGGAAAATATCTGGAAAATTCCCAGGTCAGTTGTTCTGTGTGAAATTGTAGCTTCTCTCTGCTTCTAACACTGGCCTGGGGGCGGGAGCCTCCGTATTCTTTTACTGTTAATGCTTGATTTCTCCCCTGTGTGTGAGCTGCTGTGGGACGTGTGCGGGGACTGCGTTCTCTCCTTGCCTGAGATCGTGAAGAAGATGAAAAGAGCAGGAGGTGTTCTGGGACAAAATGGAAATGCAAACCCACAGCATGCGTGGCACTGAGCAGAGCAGGGAAATTGAAGAGCTGGTAAATCGAAGATGCCAGCCTTCAAGGATTTCTTCTAGGGCTGAGCCCTTTCAAAAGTGATCACCTTAACTAATGTAGTAAAGGTTTAAAAAATTGCCTGCGACACTTCTGTCTGTCCGTCCTGTCTCAACCCTCTTTCTCTACCAAACCTTTCCTGCGGCCTCCCACCTGCTCCATGCCTCACTTTGCTGTACAGTCAGACGGCGCTGCTGAGCATTACACTGAATCGTTAGAGCCTTCACCCTTTTTGTACGTCTGTCCCCTTGCACCAAAAGAAAACTGTGCTTTGTGTGGAATTCCTCCTCTTTTCTCCTGCCTGTTGTAAGTGCTGAGTTTTCAGACTCTCTCCAGAAATGGGATGGTCAGAGAGGAGGGAACTGGTGCGTTGTTTGTAACTGTTTTGGCTCTCAAGGCTGACGTGAGGTTTGGCAGGAGATAGCTGTCAGTTCTCTAACACGGGTTAGTGTTTCTGTGCCGGGGGGTGAGTGTGGTGTGTGTAGCACATCTGAGCTCAGCGTAGGGAGAGAGATTTGCACAAGCTGCGTGCCTGCCTGTGTAAGAGGGCCAAGGCCGTGCAGCTTGTGATGCCTCCATGCCTGGCACAGAAGCAGAAAGCTCTGTGTGTCAGCAGTAGATAGCAAGCGTAGGTGCAGCACGCTGAACCACGGCCACTGCTGGGGTAAATGTGCTGTGGATTGAGACTGGAACATGTGTTTTCCTGGGAACTACTGCACAGCTGGCAGGTGATATACCTTGCT
Organism: Scopus umbretta; assembly: GCA_013400535.1. Taxonomy (NCBI): domain Eukaryota; kingdom Metazoa; phylum Chordata; class Aves; order Pelecaniformes; family Scopidae; genus Scopus; species Scopus umbretta. The sequence goes on from VZTL01043628.1 coordinate 1,617, forward strand.
TGCTATTGTATCTGATTTGTGATTGCCAAAAAGCATTAACGACGTTATCTCTGCCCAGCAGGTACGGTTTCAAAGCTGGCAAATGTCGGTTCTGGGGAAAGTAAGTATTAATACCTAGAAATTTATGCATTAGGGCTCCCGGGACAGCTCTGCTGGAGAGCAAATCCAGATGGAGAAAAGCTTGGTATGGCAAGACTGGTTTTGCCTCAATGGAAATCTTTTGGCTGTGTCTGTCCCTTGGTGCTTTCCGTTCACCTGAGCTGCTGGTAGGACTCAGAACTGCTTAGCTGCAAAGTCCCTTTTGGGGACGTGTTTCTCCCACGAGTGCGTGGAAGTTGGCTCTTGCTGCCTTTACTGATCAGTTCACAGCGGAATTGTCATTGAACACAAGGAACCACTGGTGTGACCGTACTGGTTACAGGAGCCACAGCGGGAGATCTGCTGTAAGAGGGGCTGTCTTAAACATCAGAGAATGCAAACAAGCTGCTATTGTAGGCTGTAGTTATAAATATCAGGCTATTATGGAGGCAGTTTTAATGAACGAAATGACTTGCCACTATTCATGCTGATTGTCGTGTGGGTTTTTGTTTGTTACCCCATTAAGAGGTAAAAAAAAAAGCAACTGTAGCTTCTTTGTGTCCTTTAGAGCGGCTTTCTCTGTCAGTACTGCAGCGCTGGGGCTCTAGAGGTGGCGGGGCAGACATTATTCTTACAAACAATGCTTTTCTTTAGTTTGAAATGAAAAATCACGACTGACAAAGAGTCTCTGGCTTTTTTTCAGAGCACCGTAAAATCTAAACTTCCAGCCTTGTCTTCAAGATATTTGAAGGTATTTATTGGGTTCTATTTTATGAGGATGATGGTATGTTTTTATTGCTGTCTGTGGGTGACAGTCTGTCTGCTTCCACTGTGTGTGACGCCGGCAGATCACCTCTGTTTTGCTTGCCAGAAGAGTGGCCCCTTGGGACCGTTAATAAGGCTGTGCCAAGTGCTGCCCTGTGCTTTCTTGAGGGTGGGGTGGCAGCTCTGCTCAATGCTGGTGTTTCCTTCTTACAGGTGTGATCCCTGCCTCTCCTCCCCAGGCTGGTGCCATGGCCGACACGATTTTTGGCAGCGGGACAGGCCAGTGGGTGTGCCCCAACGACCGGCAGCTGGCCCTGCGTGCCAAGTGAGTCCTTGCCCACCCTCCTCCTCTCCTTCCAGCCTCAGCTCTGGCCTGAATGGCTTCCCGGTATCTGTGTGGAGCACTGGCCTCATCCATGGCCTCGTTGGGAGGCAGGAGTTTGCCTGTCACGCAGGCCCCTCTGTACCCTAGAAGCGTGCTGTTTGGGAGGGGCAGGAGCCTGCTAAGCTGGGGCTCGGTGCTTGGCTGCTGCCCGTGGCTGTGCGCCTGCAGTGGAGTTTGCAGCACGGCTGGTGTGTGGTGGCAGTCCATCCCACCAGCCCTCCCCTGGGTGAAAGGAAGGGCTTGGAGGCACGCTCGTATCTCTGCAGCACCGTAAACATAATTGATAGCATCGCTCAGCTGCCAGAACTCTTTTGTTTTAGGAACTTGTCATTTGATCTCATTTTCCCCTGAAGTTAAATTACTCGATAACCTACAGACAAAAGGGATGGAGAAGAGTCAAGCACTAGAATTGCATGTGTTTTTTGGATGCTTTCCTTCTCTGGCAGCCAGTACCATGCCATTGCCACCTCTGCTCTTGTCTGAACCTCAGGTTCACCTGACGCCTGCTGCAGAGTGTTAGCAAATAGGAGGTCACCCTATGTCTAAGGGGACTGCCTGAGTGTGAACAGTGCATGCCACTGCCACTGCTCCAGCCTTCACCTGAAAGCCTCATTAAGACAGCTGTGTGACAGTGCCCTGCGTTCTACTAGCAGCCCTGGCTTTGTCCAGTAACCTCTAAACCCCTGCTGAATGGTAATTAATTGAGCTGTGGAAGCTCCCACCTGTCCCCAAGCGAGCTAAGGAGAAATGTCAGCTGCTGTATGGGAGGCATGGAGGGAAGTGGCTGGCTAAAGTCCTTGTGTGGGTCTGGGTTAGACCAAGGGAGGAAATTGCCAAATTTTTATTTCCAAGCATGCCTGGTGATTTCTGTCTTTGAACTGAGGACCTTAGAAATGTGTGATCTGGAGGGAGGAGGGTGCAGGTAATCTCTGTGTTCTGGAGTCTGCTGTTGGCATTTGTGGTGCCTGGCATCAGTAGCTACCTCTGCAAGGGTACGTGGTGATCCGGTCAGTGAGAAGAGACGCCCGCTTTGGGCGTTAGCCGGGGAACAGAGTTCTCTGATGGAAAGCTGACACAGGCTCTGTGTGCCTAGCAGGTTTGGCCTGTGGGGCAGGTCAGGGGTTTTGTGCTTTCACAGCTTAATTCTTCCCTCCACCCCCTCCCACAGGCTCCAGACGGGCTGGTCGGTGCACACGTTTCAGACTGAGAAGCAGAGGAAGATGCAGGCTCTGAGCCCACAGGAACTTGAGGTCATTCTGGAAGTCATCCGCAAGGCGGAGAAATTGGACATCATCGAGCAGCAGCGCATTGGGTACAGTCACATTCATTTGTCCCCTTTCCTCAGAAGGAAAGGTCAGCACAGACAGAGGAGTGGCTCTCCTGACTGCCTGAGCTCAGCCTCTGTCAGTCAGAGCATCCCTTAGATCCCTTATTTTCCCCTCCCATGTTGCTTGTTTGGAGGTGATGAACATTGGGAAGGATGTGATGTTTTCCTTCTCCCCATGTCTCAAGCCTTTCTCGTGCCTTCATTGAGCCGTGGGGCTTGCTGTGGTTGCAGCTACTGACACGGTCCCTGGCAAATGCAGTCTGTGCTAAGGCAGCTGCCCCAGTGGCTCTGGAAGAGGCTGGGGAAGATGCCGAGCTGTGCAGCTGCACCCACCGCTAGTGGATGGCATGGTTCAGAAACTGCTGCTGGCAGCGCAGTTAGGTTTTCCCTTGTCTGCAGCAGCCCCCTGGGATTTTGCCTGGAGCAGTGAATGAGTTTATGTTCTAGTTGGCTGAGCCCTCTGGAAGGAGTTTGCTAGCTTGAGTTATTCAATTTATGGGCATCCTTTTGCTGCTGCAGATTTCCATTTGCTTTCAGTCCTGCTGGAGGTCTGGCCTCATCTGTGTCTGTGGCCATTGTACACTGACTGCCTTTAAAGCTGGGGAGTTTGCCAGTCCTGCAGCATTTCCCAGCGGTGTTTCGTGTTCACAAGACAGGAAACCCCAGTGACTCCCAGCCCGTGTCCAGCAGGCCCAGCCTCCTGTGCCTGTGCTGCGCTCTGTCGCTGTGCTGTGCATGTTAGTGAGTGCTAACGAGAACTGACAGCGATATTCGTGTGAGATATGGGAGCAGCCCCAGAAGCGGCCAGGGATCCTGAGGGGCCGATCGTTCCTGTGCAGTTGTTGGTGTAGCTTGCAGAAAGCAAGCGCCTTGCAGTTCCCGTGCATTCTCTGAAATGCCTTTAACTCCTGGGAGTTCTCTTGTGCTGAAGTCAAGGATCATAAATCCAGTAATGGTGGCTCAGCCTGGCTGTATGTCTGACCTCATCACCAGGCAGTGTGATGCACATAGACAACACCTCTTTCAAACAGACCTCGCCTTCCTCTCCGTGTGGGACTTGGTTGATGGGACATTAGTGCTAATGAGAATGGGGCTGCATGGATAGCAGGATTGCGTTTCCTCCCTGAGCCACATGCACGCGCATGGCTGTGGCTGGTCGCTGCCTCTGATAAATGGCCCGGCTGTTATTGTCCCCATCTACAAATGGATGCCTGAGAATTGCCAAGCAGTGATCTCATGACAGCAGCCTTGCTCTGCATGCTCTCTACATCCTGCATCCTAATCGCTTATCCCACCTTCCTTCCCTTTTGTAGTCCCGCTGCTATGGACATTATGCATACATATGTGCTTCCTGTCTTCCAAGCGGGCTGTTGAATGAAGCAGGGAGCAGTTACTGGCATTCCTGTACTGCAGCTGGGCTTATTTTGGTCTGATGGCTTCAGTCTGGCTTTCCTGGTTCTGATGGGACGTGGGCGATACGCCTGCAGTGCTGCTTTCAGGGAGCGTATGTAAGAATGGAGCGGGGCTTGGCAGGTCTGACTCCTCTGCCCTTTCCCGGTGCTGTCTGTCTTGCCCTGATCTGAGCACTAAATGCTTTCTCAGCTCTACAGGCAGGAAATCACTGTGCTGAGACTGTGTGGCCTCAGTGATACTGAGCTCCTAAAGGGTGCTGGGACCAAGCCCCTCTTGTGAGCTGTCTGCGCTGCACCCACTGGCTGAGTCAGGTCTGTCAGTGGTATTCGCAGTTTTGATTATGCTGGGCTCAGTGAGCATTGGTAGATGGATTTACAGAGGTTTGTATCCCCTGAAGTCCAAGAGCCACCTGATGGGAAATACTGAGTGCAGAGACTGAAGTGAAAGTACATATGGTCCCAGCAAGGGGCCCGGAACTGCACAGAAGCAGCAAACGTAGGCTGAGTCTGGAGCACACGTTTGCAGGTTTTCGGCATGCCTCAGTACCCTGTCCTTCAATTTCCAAGGTGAGTGCTGTGACCTCTGCTCTGCCTCGTTCCCCGCAGGCGCCTGGTGGAGCGGCTGGAGAACATGCGAAAGAACGCGATGGGCAACGGCCTCTCCCAGTGTCTGCTCTGCAGTGAACTGCTCGGGCTGCTGGGCAGCACGTCAGTCTTTTGTCAGGATTGCAAAAAGGTGGGTTTGGTCACACTGGTTCTGCCTGTTCCTGGTAGCAGATCTGTCAAGAAAAGGCCACTAGGCCTCTTGGAAGCTAGATAGCTCTGCAGAGTTAACTTAGCCCCACTTGTCCAGGTTGGTGCAGTCAGACCATCAGGTTTTCTCTTGCACCCTGGTTATCTTATTCCTCAGGATCCTGAAGTGCCTAAACTTAGTGCTGAGATGGGGTGCATCAGCTCCCTCTGCATCTCCTGCTCTGGCGTTGCAGAGTGGGAAAAGGGGCAGGAATGTATGGCCATGAGAGGCAACTCATAAAAGGGTCTGTGCGCTTTACTGTTATTTACTGCAAGGTCTGCCCTTAGACCTTCCAGTAACCTGTCTCTTCAGAGGAATCGAGTCCATCTTCACGTTCCAAACCAGTGCAAGGCTTCCATCCTCGATACGTAAATTAGCCTGTGCATCAATGACTGCCTGTGTCTGCGTATGTTGTTGGCAGGACTGCATGGGTGCTGTTTGAAAGGCAGCGTCAGTTTGCAGGGAGACTGCTGTTCTGCCAGTGCCCCGAGGGATGATTGTTTCTTGTCTAGACTCTATAGCCAAGGGGTTAATCTGCATTGCTGTTGAGATGATGATCTCCAAGGCAACCATCTTATCCTCCCTCTGCTGGGAGGCTGTTTTTCCTGCACTTGAAGCCCATCTTTCCCTGGGGAGATACCTCTGTAAGTGACTTTGCCTCAGCGTGTTGCCTGGGGAGAGGCGAGATACCTGCTGGGTGCAGGAGTGTTTCTGACTTGCTAGTGGTAGGGTGGAAGGGAACAACCTGTGCTGACTCTGTCCCTGGTCGGTCCTGGAGCCAAGGAGACATTTGCCCAAGGCACCCACCCTGTCCCATGGAGCCCACAGGACAGCACTTCGTAAGACCTGCTCCTTTACTGTGAAGTGGTGCATGTTGGCACCTCTGTGCTTAAGCAGCCATGCAGGCCATGAGGGAGAACCTTTCATGCTGGCACTGCTGGAGTTTGTGAGATGAAGTTCTCATGCAGAGCAGGCGGCTGGGTCTGCACTGGTCCGCGGTCGGCTACAGCACTGCTGGGCTTGGAGCTCTTGTTAAGAGAGGGAGGGGAGGTGGGTGCCCCTTGCAGTCAGAACCAAGGTCGAGGTCGCAGCATCCCTCCTTACGTGCTCGCTGGGGAGGGAGCTGCTGTCAGCTGTGCTGCCTTTGCTGTCGAGTGAGTGTCTCCACTGGATCCAATTTGCAGAAGTAGCTTGACTGAGGCAGAGGGGTTATGCAGAGGATTCCTTGTAAAGCAGCGACTGGGAAAGTAAACTCAAGTCTTTGAACCCCTGGGTCCTAAGCCAGGGATAAAGTGGCTTTTTAGGAAGGGGTGGGGAGGGAAGCAGCAGTAAGGTACTGGGAAGTGAAAGGTCTGGTTTAAACAGGAGCTACAGGGCAGCTCTCTCGGAGAGGAGCATGGGCTCTGTGCACACGTGTCTGTGGAGAATAAAGGGCTGGATGGCAGACAGGAGACGGCTAGCTCTTTCCTGAATTTCAAGCACGCGGAATAACAGGATGTGCTGTGTTCTTGCCTTCTTTCCTTGGCGATTCTACTCTCACCTTGTCTGAAGCCAGCTAGGTCACATTGTCACAGCACTTTCTAACCTCTTTCCCGTGCGCCTTGTACACTAATGAGGAGGTGAAAGCTGGCGCAGACACTTCCCTGCCCTGTCCATTTGCAGTTGCAGGTAGTAACCCCTCCAGCTAGTGAGGCTGCGTGAGCCTGATGCTCTGGGAGGGCTCTGACCAGAAAACCCCAGAGAAGGGCTGGATTCTTCTGTGGCTATTTCCTTTTTGTCTGGAGCCTCTTGGGCAGCTCAGGAGGATTCATACCCAGGTTTATTTAAGGTGAGACCCTACTTTTCCAGTGTGTGTTTTGCAGCTGCTTTCAGCTTCGCTGCACTTTTCAGCTGTGTGCAAGCTCAGGGCAATGCTGACCGGGTGCCCTGTGCTTCTCCCCTTACTGCTTTTTACTGTTGTGAACTCAGGGAACAGTCAACCCTGTCAACAGAGTGGACGGTTACTTTAAGCTTGTTCCCTCTTCTCCAGGGATAGCCATCAGTCGTGCAGTGTTGTGTGCAATAAGCAATGACTTGGCAGGGAATTACGGGTTTTTAAAGTTCATATTTTTCTTGCTAGCGTTGCTCTGTTACCATCTCATTGCAGCCCATTTAATTCAGTAACAGAAATTGTTGAAATGATGCATCTGAAACGTAGCAAAGAGCTTACCTTCAGCAAGTCCCTTCTGCTGAATAGAGGTTCTGTAGTTCTTGTAGCCTGGTGGATTTTCTAAGCACCACTTTCTGTTTTATAAAGAATATTTTTAATATTAGTTTTTATTATCTTAGAAATAAATGCATTACGGCAAGACAAAGATGTATGCAAATGAGGATGTGTTAACAATAGCAGTAGTTAGACAAAGCATAATGTGTCATTTACCTTGCAGCAGGTGTCAGTATCATGTATAAAAGGTGAAGTATAAGTAGGAGAAGAAAGTGCTTTGTCTTATATTTAATGAGGAATGGGGCTGCGTTTAATGTCCTTGATTTTTATGTCTTCTTCAGAGGGGTTGTGAGTGGTGCTCAATTTTCCAGCTAGTCTGCAGAGAGGGGGAGGAGGAGGGCCCTGTTTTATACTGGAACTTTCAAAATTTATGACTAGGAATAAAATCGCTTGAAAAGTTCCGCTAGAGGGAGTGTTTGAATGTGCTATACGTGTGGGGATTGGGATCCATGAGGGTATTTAAGACTGAGTTGCTCCCTCAGGTTTTGGCTTGAGGGAGGGAGAATTTGGGGTAGTTCAGGTGGTGTCTGTTAATTGTATCTGCAATCCCTCTTGACTTGGGTAGCACCATGTTGAGTATTGATGCACCATGTTGAGTATTGATGCACCAGACCCAAGACGGTGTTCCTTATTTCTCTGGGAGGATGAAGGCGAGGACAGGAACAGAGAGATGGAGAGGAGCACCAACCCCTGCGGAGCTGCTGGTGCCACCTCCCACTTTCTGTGCAGCCCGAGTCAGGGACAGACCTGCCTCAGGACTACGCTGACCAAAATCATAGGGTGTGTTTATTCATGCAATGAAGGCATTGCCTCAGGTACCGTCGTTCTGCTGTGGGCACTGAGGGCTGAGTGAGCCACTGAGACTTTCGTCCCTGGACACAGACCTCCTGGCTCAGGGAGGAGCAGCCTGGTTAGGGGATATGTAAAACCTTAGCTGGGGAGATTGAATTCACATGTCTCTCTAAGCAAGGTTTTTGCTCTCCAGAGCCCTCTTGTGAGTGGCTTTTGCTCTGTGAGGATCAAAGAATTCATCCAATTTCTCATTCAAGCTGTAAGCCCAGCCTGATACACATCAGCTTCATTATATAATATTAGGTTATTCAGGTTGTAAATGGCTTGTAATGCCAGCGGAGACATGAAAGTTCCCTTGCGCAGTGATAGAGGCTGTGTGGCACTATCAAGCATTCTGCTCAGGAAATGTGCACGTAGGCACGGTCGTGCCCGCTTCCTAAGCAGCCACAAATCAATAGCTGCCGAGTGCGTGCTGAAACGGAGGGGAAGCCACGGGGTTTAAGACTATGTATGTGAGGGAAGGGAGGAGAGGATTTCCAGTCTTGCACAAACTCGTGCTTGCTTTGTACTTGGTTACAGCTGCTTTCCATGCCACAGTGATTGGGTTTTAGGATTTAGAGGAATAAAACAAACTGCTCTAGAAATATGCCTGTTGGTTATGAGGTTTGATTTGCCCTGTCCAGTTCTCTTCTCAACCTGCAGTCAAGGACTATGCTGTAGCTTTGCCTCTGTCTCATGCTCATATAGACCTTAAGCAGCTTCCTGCAATCAGTGCTTCTCCAGGATAAATAAGAAAATTGTGCCATATTTAGGTTTTTAAGGAAAGCAAAACAGAACTGTTGGGACAGATGCTTCTCGACCTTCTCTCTCCCAAGGGCTATATGGCTGTGGGGAGTTGCTAACGCCACCTTTTTTTTCCTTTTTTTCTCTCTCTTTGTTTCAGAAAGTTTGCACCAAGTGCGGAATAGAAACCTTTGGAACCCAGAAACGTCCTCTTTGGTTGTGCAAGATCTGTAGTGAACAAAGAGAGGTAAAATGCAACTGTGGAGAGATGGGGCTCAGCAGTGTGCACCTGTCTGCCCCAAGTCTGTGCTGGGTGTGCATGGGCTCTTCCCTGTCCCTGGACACTGGGAGGGAAGCTTGGGATGGGGTTTGGAAGGTTTGGCTGGAGGCCAGGCAGTCTTGATGAATACAGACAATGGTGACGACTTTGGTTTCTGAGGGGGTGGAGGGGAAAAAAACACACCAGCCCCTGCAGCCTGTATGGCTTTGTTGAATTTTTCTAGCTACAGTCATAAAGAGACTGTTACCTTTAGCTGCTGCACTCTTCCTCCTAGTTCTGTGGCAAATAAACTTGGCTAACGCTGGTTCTTTAATACAGCTAGAGAGATCTATAGCAGAGCTGCAATATTTGTCCCTCTAAAAATAACTAGGATTGCAGCTTTTAAGTCTGCTTTCCTCCCTGTCTGCAAAATCCCTTAACTTGCCAGTGTGTGAGACTTCTAATGTAGATCTCTAAATTTTTATATTCTTCATCCTTGACTTTACACTGCAAAAAGTAATGGCCTGCCTAAATTCTTGTCTGCCAGCCGGCATCCACCAACATCAGGGCTCGCTGTTCTACAGTGAAGTGCAGTCAGTGAATTTGTTCTGTGATTACAGAAGGATTTTCACTTGTTCCCATCAATTTATTTTGGGCTTTTGCTTGTGGTCCTTGAACATCAATCCGGTGCAGCTATTTTTGACCACTGCAACCAACTGTGAAACCTGGGTACTCTGCTAAATCAATTTTTGAAGTGTAGTGAGGGTATTTGTGCAGGTTTGAGATGCTGAAGTTTTTTTATACTAGTTGTGGAAACTTAGCATTGCTTAGGTTTTACATAGGAGGGGATTGTCTGTGTAGGAGCACACACGAAGTTCGTGTTCAGATAAGATAAGTCGGACATGGATGCTGCTGGCCTTTAACTTTTCAGCAACAGTGTGCGTATGGGTAGGGTAGGCAGAGAGCATTTCAGCTCCCTGGATATTGCTAATAATTTGATACACTGAATCATCCAGATATTTTGAATTCCAGATGGAGGTCCCAGAATGGAGAGTGAGGCAGGTCAAGACATTTTCTGTGTCCTGCAGGGAGATGGGTATGGGACTAAAATTGCCTTTTATTTCTTTTGGTTTTCCTGTTCTTTCTGTAATTTTTTTCTCATTCCCCACTGTATAATTGGTTTATTTTTCCTATTTCTTATAAAAATAATGAGGAGACGTGGTCACTGGACACAGAAGAATATTAACCTGTCCAGTAAGTGTTACATGCCACCAGTGCGTGAGGGTATGGTCACCTTCAGAGTTTGCTCTCTCCGTGAAACCTGAGATATGGCCAAAGTGCTTCCCTAATCAAAACGGATGGAACTTTCCATCTTAGACTAACTAAAAATTTAGCCTCATCTTACCTCCCAACCCTAAGATTCATCTTTATTTTTTTTTATTCTCTTTAAGGTCGGTTCAGGTCTGTCTCCTTTCTTGTTTGCAGTGGTGCTGGTGCCCTGACCAAGAGAAGCTTGGAAGGATTGCAGTGTGGACACGCAGTCAGGCATCAAGTCTCTGTCTTCCCACATGCTCTACTTTTATTTTGGGGGAAGGCAGGGAAGCATTGAGAATTAGTAGAAGCCTTGAGGCATGTCAGATGGAGGAAGGAAGTTGAGGCAATATCGGAATAAATGCCTGAAAAGTGACTTTGATCAGGTCTTCCCTAAGAGTCTGTGTAAGGAAGAGAGGAGACTCTTAGGCCTCAGGCTGATGACTGGTACTAGTGCAGTCCCTAAAACTGGTTCAGGTGTCTTGATATTACAGGGCATGCACTAAATTACCAGGTTTCTTTTAAGGACTTGTGTTCACAACAGTTCCTTGCTGCAGTCTGTTTCTGTGATCTGGATCTGTCTTGTATTGCCATCTGCTCTGGACCAAACCCATTTGGTCGTGCTCTTTGCTGAAGGTTATATTTGCTGTCAATGAGTGCAGATGGATGTCTGCTCTTTGGGATCGGGTATTCTCGTTTCTGTCTAACCTCTGAATCCCTTGCATGGTGAGTAGGTATCAGCCCCATTTTATTTCCTGGGATCCAGGCAGGGAGCTTCAGGAGCCCACTGAAGCACTTTGGGTTGTGTGACCGTAACAAGCTGATACCACCCTTCTCAACGCATAGTGTGACTGAGCAAGGTTCTTCTTTAGCCCAGGCCAATGAAGCACATGCTTCAAGTCGCTTTGTCCCAGGCCACAGAGCTCTGGCAACACCTCCCAACTTATCGGGCCGTGCTCAGGCCCCTAAACTTGGCCAGCTCTAGTGGGTGAGTGTTGCTGGTCTGGAGTGGTCCCCCCTGCCCCCCGCCAGCAGCAGGTATGATGAGATGTGGTGTTTCCAAGCTGGGTGATTCCCTCCACATCAGTGCTTTGATCGCTGTCTGTAATTTTCTGAACCACTGCTCAAGCTATTTGGGCATGATATTTATGAAGCTCTCAACTCTGTCAGTGAGAGACTGTCAGGGACTGAAGTGAGAAAGGGAGGTCATTCGGAAACCTGGACGGGCTAAATGATGTTGGCTAGAGTTAATAAGTGTCATCTGGCTGGGCCAGGAGCCTAGGACTATAATTGTCCCCGTTAGCCTCTGCCACGCACTGAGTGAGCACGTGAGTCTTGTGGCCCACCAGAATGTCAAGCCAGGACGGTGGGGTTGGATGTTCACATATACCAGCTAACAACTAAACTGCACAGCATTTTTCATACGTGCTAAAGCTCTCAACCCTCTGTCTTCCTTGTTATTATTTATCCCTGTAAGCTTGATTTAAGTTAGGGTAAGTTTAGTGACATGTGGTCATCATCTTCCCCCTTTTGCTGTGCGGGCAGAATCTGTGGTGGCTTCAGTTATGATTAAATCATCAGTACACCTGGGTCAAAATGAAGACCAAACTCACAAACTATTGTTTACATCAGTTTTTCAGTTGGAGTCAAATGCTCGATGCCCATAGATCCCTTTGGGAGTCCCAGCCTCAGCCATTCAGAAGTGTGCTTTGCTGCTTCCTGTTTCCTTCAAATAAACCTCCACTGGGAAGGCTGTGCTGCATAGCAATGAGGAACAAGTTTCTCTGACAATGTCTTATTTCTGGAGAGCGGAGGTGATTAATGGATTCTGCCTGCTGCTTGTGTCCCAATTGTCCAGAAGCAAAACGGCATGTATGGCAGCACTTGAGCTGCCGAGCATGATGTGTACATGCAGGGTGAGCGTCTCCGAGCTGCCAGAGAGGTGGTGGGAGGAAAGTAATGTGATCTCACACGGCTGGAGCCTGACAGAGCCTGGATGTTCCTCCTGGCGAAGAGAACGTCCCCAAGGACCAGCAGACCCCCCTGTGTCATCATTGCATCTCTTCTTCCTGAAATAAGATAGACCTCATGTACTTTAGGCCAGAACTGGCCTGTTGGAGATACCACTTGTCCCAGCTGTTTGCAGAAGCATCTACCGAAAACCCCTTTTTGTTCTTCCAGGATTCTGTGGACATTTTCTTTTGCAATGTCTTCTGAGGGCGATGGAGTTAAAGCAGCTGTGGACTGTGTTTTATTGTTTCTGCAAGCAAGGGTAGAAGCAAATTCAGTCAAGGTGACGTTCACTTTCAAAGGCAAGAATCTTCCTTCCTTCTCTCCTCCACGTGCTGCATTGCCTTTCTTGGCTTTGCATCTTGCATTGTCTTTCTGGAGACTGAGCGTGAAGGGCTGATCCTCCTTGGGGGAGCGCTGTTTCTGCACGTGTATGAAGTCGCGTGGCACGATCAGGGGCGCTGATCCCTGACTGCAGCAAACATTGGCCACGGGTTTGCAGTGAGCCTGTTTGCTAACTTGGCAGGGAAGCAGTGATGCACCCATGGGAATGAGAGTGCAGGGCAGAAAGGGAGCAAGTCCTCCAGCAAAACGGGCTTATCACAGCAGCTGTGAGGGGTCCAAAACTGCCTGGGAGGAGCTGCAATACAGCTGGAATGATTCCCTGCTGCCAGGCCTCTGGCAGAGCACGTGAGCTTCATAACAGCTTGGGCAGCAATGCCCATGTTGAATTAGTCGCGTGTGGCTGAAGTCTGCCTGTCACCTCCTGGCTTGAAGGGGAAATGGGACCTGCTGCGTTTTGTCAAATTCTTGCCCAGCCATTTAACTCTCTGCACAGCCTTGTTTTGAGTGATACCACCAGGTTCTGCAAAGCACCTTCCTGGATTACTGCTTTATATATATATTTTTTTAATATCCATAATTAGCGATGCTATCGTCGTAATTAAAATCCTCTTGGAAGCGTTTGTGCACATTTACATTTGAATCGACGCATCCAAAATTGTAGCGATAATGAAAACAGTTTAAGTGGGGTGGGGGGAGATAGCTTTTTTAAAACCCCATCAAATATGAAAGAGAGTATCAGCTATCATGGACCTGTTACAGTTTTAATTTGCCCCCTCTGCTTCACTTTCCCTTTAATTTCTTCTTTGCTAAATGGCATTTTCATGGCTGGCTGAATTTCTTGGTTTATCACAATAAACCATGCAGAGGAAGAAGATCACTGTGCTGGAAGAACGGAGTTGTCTCCTCCCCTTTTGCCCCCAGGGCTTCCCTTTTCACATATACACTCATACCATTTTGAACATTATAAACCAACACAGTCCAGGGTTATTCCTGCCTGACATGATGATTTCTTGGCAAAATACCATGCTGATGGAGGGGAGTGTTTATTTTGGGTGACTCTGGATTGAATTGAAGTGATGTGCACCTGTTTGCAATTCAAAGAACTCATCAATAGCCTGCCGTATTATTTTGGGGGGTGGTAGCAAGTGGTTAGACTCAAAATAGTGTCCTCTAGAATAGAGCCACGGGGAAAAAAAGAGGCCTGATTGAGAGGGGAATGGTAAATCGTTGAAGGCTGGCAGCCATTGCAGCTTGAGAAACGTTGGGGTCAGAGGTGCGATAGATTTTGCTATTCCGGAAACAAAGCTCCGAATAGCAATTTCACTGCCTTTTAATTTTCTTCATCCTCAAGTGCTGAATGTGGGAGTTGACAACAGATTGCTGTAAATAATGTAATTGGAAATCTCTGTGTTACGGAAAAGCAGATGAATGCAAATAACGAAGCTGAAGAGC
>VZTL01043629.1:0-12029 GCA_013400535.1 Scopus umbretta
GCCGTACCAGACCAGGGCGTTTCAATACTGTTCAATTCAATACTGTCCATACTTGCAATATACCAATAATTTAAGACACCACCTGGAAATAATTCCATTGTGTTTAGAGAGTTACTAGCTTCATTGTTCATGTATCTCTTTAAATTATTGGCTCTTTGTGATAGGACTGAGAGATGTGACATTTTTCTCCTGTTTAAAAAGTCATTTTTTCCAAAACACCTCATAATAATAAAGACCCCTATTTCACAATGCCGTAGTAAATTTGTCAGTTAACTAAAATGAGCAGTTTCAATTGCAAATTAAGTTTAATTGCAATTTTTAGAGCTGCATAATTAAACTGAAAGTGTTCTAAAAAATTCACGCAGTTAAAACTAGGACAGAAACAAAAGTGTTTTCACATCGGTTTAGGGTTTTCTAATCAGTTTGTAGAGAAACTGACAAAAAGTAACATTTAAAGATGAATCACTTTAACAAAAGAAAAGGAATGGTATCATCTGAAAAATTCAGCTGTTAGTTTTTGTTTACATTTTCTTATCCTCCTGCAGCTTGTAGGATATACACAAATTCTTTTGGTTTAATGCTCCAATGATTATCTGCTGGCAATGTTGCACCATGTGAAAAACATTTTACAGCATTTGCACTGTGTACTAAACACACAAAAGCAACTAATTACAACGTTTGTCAAATCTGGAGCGTGTTCTCTGGTAGCTTACTGGAACCAAACACTGTTTTTTCTTCTTGAAATGGGCTGGCTGTCTTTGAGTTTCACCAGTAAAGTGTAGGCTTGGAGTGAAATCTTGACTCATACATACTGCTGAAGGCTGGTATGCTGAAGCTAATCTATATCTCAGTGAGAAAAGCCTTCTCAGGCTGAGCATTCACGGGTTTGAAAGAATTTTACAGCTGGCTATAAAGAGCAACTTTTCTGCTCCACATGTATTCATGCAGCTTCTGGGCAGAACCAGTCATGGTGCTTTTCATAGCTGGATGATCAGAAGACTTCTCTTTAACTTCTAGTAAAGAAGCAGAGACATATATTTTATTATACTAAAGGATTATTGGTGTGTAGGGCAATACCGAATGGCTATATACAGCAAGTCACTTAAGGTCTTGCTAAGCTTGTAAACTTAGTCATAGCTTCACATAGAGAAATAATTTTCAAACAGGGTAGGTACTTTCTAAGACACATGGTCGATAAAATTAACTTCAACCTTGGCTTTAAAAGATCTGCTTTTGATTTGAAGAATACTGCCTACCACACAAAAAGGATGATGACTTTGTTTCAAGGGCCTAAAAAAAGAAAGAAAATATTTTTTTCCTCTCTTTATGACGATTTGATTCCAATTGTGTTCCTTATCCCATTAACCCAGCTTGCACATTGGTAACATTATAATATTGTAAGTTTAAAGTTTAGCTGCTACAACAGTCAGGTGACAGATGCATCAACTCTGTAGCAAGAATAATATGTGAGTTTATGGTAGGTGGTGGTTCTCCACTGAGAAACGAAAATAAGGTTCTGCATTATAACTTGTTCCAACGTGCCTGGCCAGCAGTCTGGCAGCACAGGCAGGGACTACCAGGATGGATACTAGTAGAAATGAAGCTTTGCAGAGAAAGAATGGAGAAGAATCACAGAACTATACGAGATGGATCTCTAGGAGCATCGCTGGAGAATGTATTGGCTGGGGCTCTAAGGCAGGAGGTTGACAGCAAGATAAACACATGAATGATGTCGCAACCCCCTCCTTGGTCTCATTTCATCAGCACCATCCTTTAACTTGTGCTTCTCACAGTATGCTGAAAGGCCTTTTAATGCTTGTTCTCAAATGTTAAGCAGCATGTCCTGGTTTCAGCTNTAAGTCACCCGTTAAAAAATGTCAAACTTCCCATATATCTATGAAAACAATGATCATATTTATTAAACTGGTAGCCATATTGCTTAACATGATTCCAACACTTACAAGACACAGAACACACAAAAAAGGTTAAAGAAGGTTCAAGTATATGAGCAGGAAATACAAAAATGATTGATAGTGAGTTGATACTAACTGATAAAAACAAAATTTGTTTGTAAATAACAGTATCCCAACTCATAATTATTTACAATTTAAGAAATTCAGCAATCAATCCTGCAGTACAAGTTTCCTGTTTGTCATTGTCTCCCAGAATTTTGAAAGCTTTCTTATGTTTGTTGTACAGTTGGGAAATTCTTTCTCCAAACAACACCCAAGAAGTTTGGCATCAAATATGGCACAATAGATTGCACAGATATATTACCTGGGATAAATTAATCAGCTCAAGTACCAGTGTAGATACCATTATTGATTACAAATAGCATATCTATATGTTAGGCATGTCTATGGTTTTCAACAACATTTCTTATTCAGTTTTGAAATATGTAGATCCCTATTCAAAAGTACAGCATTAAACTCATGTAGCTTTTTTTCTAACAAATCTTCAGTGTTAAATGGCAACATCGTAGGTTTATCAAAAATTGAAGACATGTTCACCTTATGCAATTATCTTCTACTTAAATTCAGTGAATTCATTAAAAGAAACATAGTTAACATATTTACTATTATTTATTATTATTACTTTAACAATAGTGAAATGCAGATAAGTCTTTGGCTAGTTGAAACTTTAACATGAGCTCCAAAAACTTTATACATATTCAGCATACTGAATCCAGTTGTGGAGAAGCAAATTAGCAGATAAGCACTGTAATAATCATTAGTTTAAATTCTCCAATACAAGCTAGTTTCAGCTTCCACTTTCAGAGCTGAGGAAAATATTCATAAGCTTTCATTTCTTGTAATAGAGGATTCACTGTTAACTAGGATTCAGATCCCATGTGTTCAGTCTCCCTACAGACATGAATTCTCTTTTAGAGATTCTATCAAAAAAGCTCTCACTGGTAACAAAAAAACAATAAAAATACACCATGGCAAAATGCATTCAGTCAGTAGGATATAAAGATATTGAAACTTGCAATACCAGCTGCAGAAAAAAAAAAAAAAAGTAATTCAGAAGTACAGCTTACCTTAATTTCTTGAAACCAGAGTCATCTGGGAGAGAATATTTTTTTCTATTAAAATATAAAACATGTAATTATTGATTCTTCCTGCATACTTTTTATATCTTACATACCCCACCTTTAAAAAGAGATATATATTTTTAAACTTTCCATTAAGGTAATAGCTAGATGATAACAAGGTAAGGTAGACCAATTTAAAATCTTTGTAAGGTCATTAAGAACTTACTACTAGAAACATAGAAGTTAACAGAAGGAATTACACACCACATTTTCACATTTGGGCTTGCAGAAATAGCTTTTGCAACTCCCATGCTTCTCTCTATAAATGTGCTCTTATTGTCAGTCTTTTGATCTATCTGAAGAGAAATAAGGACAGCCACAGATCTACATATGTCACTCAAAATCACAAAGATGCTGAGTGATATCATGGAAAACTAAATAAGAGCACAGACCTGCTAATAAAGAAAGGAGAGGGACTCGTTAGATCCTACAGTAAAAACAAGCTACAAACCAATCCAATTCAGAATTCATCCTTCTCATTTACACTGTAACACATTTGTGGGATCTAGTTTACTGGAAATCACCTAGGGCAAAAGAAAGGGAATCTAGAATAATAAAAAAGTGCCAAAATGAGCGAAGTGCTTACAACCACTATTGCTTTGCTGACGCTGGAGAACAGAAGCAGACGGGGTTTTGTCACAGTTCTGATATCCTCTAAATGTTGCTGCTACGGTATTTATGCCCCTTCAATGCAATCTGAAAAAAAATAATTTGTATATATTACCTAGTACATTGACAAGCCAAAGATTTTTAGTATTATTTTATTTTTTTACCCATTTATGGTTGCAAATTAATGAAATGACATGAGACTGAAGCCAATGACAACTGCTAATCTGTAAGCAACAAGAAGCAAGGAAAAACTGATTGGAGTACAGCTGTTTTATTTTAATTGAGGAATGATTTTATGTTGGAAGCACTCAATATTCACAGCAAATTAAAAATAATGAAGTGAATTGATACCAATGATATTTTTTTTACCTACTATCCCTTTGTAAATCTATTTCTTCACACAAATTGACATGTCTAATTGATACATACGCTATTATTCCTCATTAGTAGGCTGAATAAAATAATTCTTGATTAAATTTATTGCAATTTACAATCCAGCATAATGTTTGCAAGCTATAAAAGTCAATCAACAGGAAACAGAAAAAAAACAGATGACATTATTACTTCTTATATATACACAATAGTTTCATGTGTTTCATGGAACCTCCCTAAGCATTTCATTTTTTCTTAGGAGCTAAGGTCTGTCTCCAAGAGGTCAGTTCATTTTTTACCTGACCATGAATATATTTCAGTGCATACATTCTTCTGAGTTTTTTGATAAATATCACCTCTAATAAGCAAATTATTTGCGTATTTAGCAATCTGTTAGAAGTTGTCTGGAAGAGTTAGTCTTCTACTAATACTCAAACAAAATTATGCAAAACAGCTGATGATTTACTTTGTCTGGATTAGGGTATTTGATTTATATTGTGTTATCACTGTGTGAAAAAAATTCAAGCAAGTAGCAAAACTTCAGAATTTCAATAGTACAAAAAAAGTCAATAGCAAATTTGACAAGCAAAATATATATTCTATAATGCAAAATTTCCAACCAAAAGGATAATTGAATCAATAGTAGGTCAGTCTGTTCTTTATAATTTTGACATAGTCCACACCTTGCCCTGGCCTCCACCGTTTTGTAGGAAATTCTTTGGTATTATGAAACTAGCAGAGCAGCTATTATATTACTCTCTTTTCTAATGGCAAGAAAAGTATGTTATGACCAGACCATTTCTATGGCCTATTGCTCCTATTTCTCTGGAGAATGCTGGCAGCTTGCACAAGATTGCTGCCCTCACTTAAGCCGGTCTTCAGACTTCAGAAATAATTTACCTGAAAATGCAGTATATATGCTATATCTGGTACAGACATAGAATAGCCATCCTACTTTTGTCATCTTAAGTTAATACAATTTCTTTTTGAGGAAGAGCCTCTGATGTCCTGATTGTGTCTGTGCCCTGATTGTAGTCTGTGTCTCAACTTGTCTATGTAAGCTGGAAGAAATTGCTCAAGAAAATCAGACATTGTTGCAAAGGACCACAGAAGAAGAATTAAAAACTAAACTCTATTGGGAATGTTTTCCATATTTCCATTTCATTTTCCCTATGAATTTCCACTTCATATTATATATCATGTTCTTTGTAAGACATTAAATAAAATCTTATTTTCAAAATATTTATTTCTGGTTTAAATGCAAGTTTAATTCACAGACTGATGGGGCAGTTACCATCTAAAATTAAAAAAGAAATACATAGGTTTGTAACTGAAATGAAGATACAGATCTTAAAGGTGTAACATGACAGTCTTCCCCTTTGAAAAATATTCTGGTTTTTTTTATTCTAGAGGTATTTTAGATTTACAATTGCATTTTTACACAACATATTTAGATTAATTAATTTTTTTATCTTGTTACCTAAGAATTTTGAACAAATCTTTGTAAAAGACAATATATATCAGTTCAGAAAGACTGTTGACATTTTAAAACCAGTCCTTACATTTCAAAAATAAGAGGTGGACTTACTATCAGCAACAAAACCAGCTGTTTCAGGATTCACTTCCTGTTTGGTACATATTATTCAGCACAGTAAACAACCTATCTGCCAGCAGTAAAAAAAAAAATAAAAAAAAAAAATCAAAGAGCTCTATGCCGACTGAATAGCATCTTCTAAAGAGCGCTAGAAAAGTGGCCTAAAAAGGAGCCCTTAGAAGCATGCACAGGTTTTCTAGTGTTCCTAGGGGAAAATGCCATTTCAGAGAAAATGCTGTCACCAAGAACTGCACAGTGCTCCACATCCGAGATTATCTTTAAGGGTGACCAAAAGTATTTCCAACCACTACACTATCCACAACAGAGCAAAAATAATCAGGAGCTATGGCAACCATTAAGCCTTATTTAGATTGAATTCTAAAATATATGTCCTCCACATTGCATTCAGCCTCCACTGTCAAAGGTAACTAATTCATTAAATCTTTCCAGCCTAATTCTCTGGAAAATATTTGAGAAATAGCATGCGTGTCCAGTTCATTCATTCAGATTCAGGGTGATATCTAGGTCTACACACACCCAGAGAGGGTAAAGGCCACCAACAACTGTGCAGTAGAAAATCACCATCTCAGTACAAGCAAAAACAAGGGCCAGAGGCAGTGCCAGCTGCCCAGAGAAACCAGGGCTGTAAGGGCTGAGTCCTCATCCTGCGCCATGCCTGGCCATGGAAAATGAGCCAGCACAGGGCTGCGGGTAGTGCTCAATCGAAGGGAATAGCAGGGACCTGTGTGGCTGGAAACATTACAAGCCAGTGCGATGTCTTTGAGAGGGTTCCCAGGGTGGGCCAGCTCAGCAGCCCTCAGTCTGGCTGCTGTCGCAGAGCCACAGAGCAGACTTTTATAATTCAACATGCATTATCTTGTCATCTCTTTTAATCTAGAAATACCGTATTAAGAAAAACATGATGGAAAAGATTGTGAACAGCCTTAAATAAACCATTTTCATTCAGCTTTAACAAACTCAATAGGAAGACTATTTTATAAATGAGTACAATGAATTGGAATTCAATAGTCTAGTTAATCCAAGGAGATTGAAATAAAATTATACATATACATAGACACAAGCGCACATGTGTGTGTGTGTACAGTGAGGGAGGACCTACTGCCTTCACGTATGTACTATTTCTATTATAAAGTTTGGGCAAGTAAGGAACGCAAGATCACAAGTCTTTAAAGTTTGAAGATATTCTGCTGAGGATGCTTTTAGCTGCAAACATAAACCCAAAACAATATGTTTATAACAGATTTGTAATTTTTAAATCTTAATAACAGTTGAAATGAATTAAAAAAATATTCACTCACTTTATTATATTCACCGTCAGAGAAGACAAAGGTATTATCCAGTTGAGTCTACACCAAAAGGAAACACACATTAATATCTGCAATTTGATACCCATTCGAAACACAAGAAGTAACAAATTTGGTGACAAAGCTGTCAAAATATGTTCTGCAAATACATTGGCAAGAGATCTGGACATACTAAAGAAATACAGTGAAACAAAATAGGTGCCAAATGGGCGTATTTGACAGAGTGTTCAAAAATACATTTAGACCAAAGCAGGAACACATCCAACAGAGAGATTCTCTACATAAATTATCATGAAACTATTAAAAATAATTGGCCAGTGATTTCAAAATATTACATATACTTTTAATGTTATCAAAGAGCTGTGTTGTGAACCATGTGTGGTTTCTTGGCGATTTAATTTTTGGCCACACAACAGCATTTTTAGACGCAAGTGAAAATACTATATCCCATACTGTAAGTCAGTCTGTAGTCTATGAAATTACATCAAGCTTTGAAACGCTTTGAAAGGCTGCTAGGGGAAATACTATAGAAGTCTGAATATTCTGCAAGGCTCAGAGCACAGCCCTTGCAGGGGCTCCGCCAAACAGATGCCTCCCCGAAAGGCTGAAGAGAGCCTAGATAACAAAGATGTCACGACCAGCCTCTCCGACGGAGTGTAGCAATAACGGTGTCTGCAGTCACAGTGCCCCAAACAACCACGTCAGTGTAGGTGTTGGTCCCTGCAGCAGGTATCACAGTGCCGATACATGCTGCTGCACACCTGTGTCATGGCTAAAGGTAAAGAGGTACAGGAGGACATGTGTTCTATAAGTCTAATGGGAGCAGATTAATTTATATACAATGCTGTATTACAGGCATTTTTTAATAAAATAAAGTCAACTAAATGTTTCCAGATACTCCTTTGAATGCAGATAACCAATGCAGATACACCTGCACGAGCGGCAGCCCCCTGCCTTGCACTTCAGCTGGACGCGTTGGTGAATGAAGAGGAGGGTCGGAGGTGCTGCCCTGCAGAGCTACCTACTCACACCCTTCACATGCATGAAATTCAAATTAGTATTGATTAATGATTTTCAAGAAATATACACTTTATAGCAGATAAAATCAGAGCAAGTCAAAGTAGACTACTCAGAAAGGAGACAAAAAGGCCAGGCAGCACATACGCATAAAAGACAATGCTCTTCAATGTCAAACCATTTCCTTTCATTCAGTCAATAGAAAAGTAAACAGTACCACATATTAGTTCTCTTACCACAGGCAAAGCACTAGCGTAAAAAAGCAGCATTGGTAGCAGGATGCCAGGGCATCTTACTTCAGCCCAGATTTGCACACCTACTAAATACTTACATCTTGAGCACGCACTGAAATTTAGAGTGCCTGCTCAGATCAAGTCGAAAGCTTAAGGCTCAGAGTATCTGGGGTTAAAAGCTGGTCCACCTGCAGTTATGGAAATATATTCACTGACTTCACTAGGGCCTGTTATAATCTACAAAGCTTTTAATAGTGCATTGATCTGGGCCTCCTATTAGGGCCCTGAGCCAAGTGAATAATATTTGTAATGCGTTTGTTCTCAAAAATTTGTTGTTGATTGTTTTAAAAACATTTTTATTTTCAAATCATGAATTTCTCCCATTATTATCTTAAATCAAATGAATGCACCCTGAACTTGAGTCAGTACAAGGTAAGATTAGTGATTGTCCTTAACTCCTGGCAAACTCGTTCCTTACACTTGAAATGAGCCTCTGAGAAAGCCCTCTCCTGCACAGACAAGCTTTTTCCTAGTGCAGAAAGATCAATTTTCCTGAACAACCAAAAAGAAAAAGGCAGAGATATAACTTAAATAGCCCATAACTCCGTTTATTCAACTGTAGTGAGAACTTTCCAGAAAAGCCTCATCCAGTGCATGCTATTACTTCTCCCTATTAATTTCAACATCCTCAAGGGCTGCCTCCAGCTCCCTCTGTCCTTCCCCAGTGCTGTCCCCGGCTGTCAGTGGGCTCCTGTGCTTCCCCATGGCTGTGGCAGGTTTGGGAGAAGAGAAGGGCAAGGAAAAGCTCTAACTTCTGCTGGAGTAGAAAGTGGCAAGAGTTTTGTGGCTGCCTTTAGTTCTGGGCAAAACATTCTAGTTCTGGACAGCAACCTAAAAAAATATATGCCAGCATAGATAAGGTTTTTTTACTTATTATTGTAAGCTCTATTCTGTCAAAGGATTGTGATTTTTACCTCTGAACTATACCTTTTGGAACTGGTTATAGGGCTTTAAGGTAGGTATACTTTGCTGGACAAATGAATTTACTAAAAAAAATTACTATCAGTAATGCAGACCAAGTTACCTAAATAGGTTTTTTTTCTTCTGTGTAAGCTCTTTAAATTTAATATCCCATTAGGCATTATTAACTTTTAAGTTGCCATAAAATCAAATAATTGTATTTATTAATTTCTTTAATTACCAAGCACAGATAAGCATATGTCCTACTTAGCCTGGGAAAATCTGAATACACACCTGCTCCGACAAACAGTCTTTAAAATGAGACGTGAGGAAAATATTTGAATTACATTTCCCTGTTCCAACATACCATTTTTAAAAAGCACTTTCAACACTGAACTAGGCCTTTACAGTTAAGGCATTTTACAAGATGATACTGAGCTATGTTTCCTGTCTATGAAGAAGGCACCAGCATATAAAATGGTAGTGAATTTGCATTACCTCCAATCCATCATTCTTTGAGTGCGCAGGAAAAACTGTGAGACCTGCTGCAACAAAGCACAGCCTTGTGTTGACAGATTCTTATTTAAGTGACTGTGAATACAACAATTCCACAAATAATTTGTCAAGTGTGTGGCTGAACTAGCTCTGAACCCTGATAAATACCAACTCTCCTCACTGCTACAAAGGCATGATGTTCTGTGTGCGGGCAGTGAGTAACAAGCACCAGGATTTAACAATCGATGCTACTATATTTCTCTTTTCTTTGTGGTTAAAAAAACCTTGAAGGGTGGCTCTTTCAGCAGTGTTAAGTACTAGTGGTGGCTATGTCTTGCAAATCTAAGTAATACACTGCAGGCTGAGGTGGAAGGAAACAGCACACTGCATCCATTTTTAGCAGCATTTAAAACGTATGGTTTACGTTCTCTGGTGAAAAGCAGTCTTTACTGTATAGTTAGCAGACTCTTGTTTAATACAGGCTATTATTAAATGGACCTCGATTTCAAGTTATGATAATAGGACATCTACCTTGCTGCATTTCACATCCTAAGGCATACATTTAGGCTGGGGTAATTCAAGAGAACAGTCTCTTTTAGGAAAAATTACACAAACTCTAGAGGAACACATGTACGTATTAACAGGGGGAAAAACCACTCCTTCCAGGTATTCAGTTGAAAGCAAGATTGTATTTTTCTATCATGCAGCACATTCTAAAGGCGTTATGGATGCGAGAGAAAAAAAATCATTTTTAAAGAAATGTAAATCTAATCAGTCTTGAAGCTAGCAATATATACATAAATGTCTCTTGCAGACATAATTTAGTATGCATTATTAATTTATTTTTCATAAAGCTTTCCAGCTACAAAAAGGATAAGTGGAAATGTGCACCCACATTGACGATAATGCTCATTTGTCAGGCAGGAGTGAACATATTAACAAATTTCCCTCTCCTGAAATCCCAACCAAAAGGATGTTCAGAATCTTCTTTGCAGAAAGACCAGGCATGCCTATACTGCAAACAAGATTATTCCGGACATTTTAATAAAGTACCAACCTTTAATGGGACATGAACTTCAGCATGCTATTTGCAAGGCAAAACTGTTACAAACTCTGGACAGCAAAAAATTATAACCGTGTAAGTCAATTATATTTATACTTTTGACTATAAAATACCAAGGTCTACCGAAATAATTGTGTGATACTATTAACTAGTCTCAATGTAAAATGCTAATTATTTATTGTTTATAAAGCAATTTCAAATAATGCAGAACTCAGATACTAGTGCCATCATGATTTTCCAGTCATTAACTTAACCAGAATTTGCATTTTGGGACTATAGCCAGCGACTTACGTGCACTACTTAAGTCATTTTTCAAACACCCTGTCCCATCTTAATCTATTCATCATTAATCACATTTGGTCACTTTACATACAGAACACTATTCAGATGAAAGATAAAAGAAATACATTAATAAAATTAAAGCTAGTGTGAATACTTCAAAATATAAAGGTAGCAGAGGAATATGGTTATCAAAGCAATTTATACATTATGGCTATTAAAACAGACTTGTCTGAGCAAAAGTTCTGAGAGTTTTTGAGGGTTTTTTTCCTGTAATGGAAAGGGTACTTAGAAAGCCACCTTCGTACTTTATCCCTCCCAATCATCTTTAATTGTGTTTACAAAGCAAAGAGCAGATACTCAAATTTTATACCTTTTCTGAAATAGGAGGAGAATATATTGATAGTTGTTTACTCGTCAATACAGCTTCAATTTTAGATCTGTGAGAAATCTTAAACGTGTGGAGCTGGTTTGTAATTACAGGCTCTGTTTATCTGAAAAGATCCAGTGCTCTGACTCCTGCATCTGACTGACCTATTCTACCTTAAATCAATCAAACCACAGAAGACTTATTTCCTCCTTGTGTGGGTCTGGTCCATGAGAGGCTGAAGAGAACTGAAGATTTCTTGTGAAAGGGGTTTTGTTACCTCTACCTTGCACCTTTCACCTCAGTGCACCAGCTGATTATACATCCACCGCAGTACAGAAGCATAAGTAAGTGAATGAACTAAATGAAACATGCAGCCTCTATGTTCTGGAGATCTTTGTATTCACAGCGCAGATTTCGCACAGGCAACAGCAGCTCTCTAGCATTGTTCCTTCAGCCTGCTTTACCTCTTGCTTACTGGCACTACCTCTTGGTCAAGAAACTAATTTTCTGTTCCCACTGAGTCTTTGATTTCTCTTTCTCAGATTGCTGAAGAACTGTCAGTCAGCAGGAGTTGTGACAGGTTCTTTTTTTCTTTTATCATGCAGAACACTTTTTTTT
>VZTL01043630.1:4309-14992 GCA_013400535.1 Scopus umbretta
ACAGTATCTCCTTTCAGTTGAATAGTGCTGGAACCAAAAATGTAAAATGAGACTCGAGACAAGTCAGCTGCTAATAAAGGGTTCCACTGTCCTTTCTTGCTGACCCACTAATTTAAATGCAAGGAACTCTGATGTGATACCAGAGAAAGCCTTCATTGGGGTGTATTTATGCTTATTCTTTAAAAACAAAGACATTTCAGCAGACTGCTTCTTGGAAATGTGACATAAATCTTCAGCTACAAATGCATTTCTTCAATTATATAATAAAAATCAATATTTTAAGCAAAGCCTGTATTATTGTCTGAAAGAAAAAAGTACCACACTACTGTTTATTTCACTGCCTGTTTTACCATGAAGGAGTCCAACCATAGTGAGAAGACAAGAAGTGACCAAAATTAAAAACCCTTCTCTGGGACATACAGATTTTGAAAGGCAGGTAAAATCTAGAATCCTTCTGAGCCATGGATCTCGCTTTCTTAATATGAAGAAGAATAAAATTTAAATGTATGCATTTTCAGTTTAAGAAGTGAAACGTAGAATTCGTAGATGTAAGAGAATGAGTGCTTTCCCCCATCACCTCTGATTTTCTCTGTATCACATAGCAAGTCACTGAACTCTTTGATACTCTCCTCATGTACGAGAGAAATAAGATTTAACTATTTTACAAAGCACTTTGAAACCTCCTCAGGAAACATGTAATTCAAGGACTACGTTTTACTCTGTTACTAGCCTAGGCTACTAGTTCTGTCTGATCCCTGTCTGTAATCAGGAATCTTCAAGTTTTTCACTTGGATAAAACCTTACTAGCCGCAATTCCTAAACCATGTACCGCATAGGAAGAGAGGTTAAGGCTTTTGTGCGCTGTCCGTGTACTGGCTTATGGTAGCAGAATGCCTCTGTTTCAGAAGCATTTTCCACAGTGATGAATTCAGTCTCTGGGAGAGGTGTATTGCACGAATATTTCAGGGTATATTTAAAATGCTTAAAATGCCCAGAGGTCTCCCTGAAGGATTACCTTTGCTAGCTTACATCCGAGCTCTGTATGTAAAGGAAAGAAGTGCTGAGCATGGCAGAAGGCTCGGCTATACTTAGCCCTTATTGTCTTTGGTTTCTGGACTGGCATGATTAAGGAAGTCTGCAGCTTCAACTTCCACAGAGACAGCAGCGCTGAAGAGCAGGAAGTCATCAGCTGTAGTTGGCACCACCGTCCATTAGATCAATATTCACAGAGAGAAAGACGGGATCAGTAACTCTCAATAAGAGCGCTGCCTGTTACAGCCACTTTAAACACCCTGCAAGCTGCTCATCGTAAATGGCAAATGAAATCCAGAAGTACAAGTCAATGTGCTTAGTATGGTATTTCAGTCAGTTTTCTGCGATACCCATGAAGCCGGGGAAAAAAGTCAGGCATACAAGGATTCCTTGGAGAATTCTAGTAATATATAGGGGCTTAGAATGCGATTTGTTACTACAGTTTGCATTTCAGACTGTGGAAAATTATAAAAACTGACAAATGCCCACTAATAGGAGTCTGAGCAAGAGATTGTGGTTAAGGAGGGCGCCACGTGGGACAGCAGGGATGAGTACTCTTCCGCTGCACATTCCAGCTCTGACTCAGAAGCTCATCACAATAGAAAACATACACATTTTTTTAATCCTTTGTGCAAATAAACTGACTTCTGCCTTCAAAAGATTCTGACATTGCACCTTATCTACATGCTAGCCTTAAGTTCAGTTAAGAGAAAGCAAGTAGCTAGCAATGAAGAACCTAACATGTTTGTTCCTACTCCAGTTTAAATTTTCTTCCTACTATCCAGGACTACTGGCCTATCAGAAAAAGGAACTGAAGTGAAAACAGAAAGAAGAAAAGAAAGAAAGATTGCCCAGAAATGTTAAAGTTAATGATTTTGTAACTTTATATGTTTGGCATTTTCTTTTTTTGTTACAGTTTATTATACTTCCAATTAATCCTTGAGACTGCACACTAGCCAAAATAACACATCTAAAAACCGTGTGGATGTGACACTCCAGGGTATGGTTTAGTAGACATGGTGTTTGGGGTTGATGGTTGGACTAGATGATCTCAGAGGTCTTTTCCAACCTTAATAATTCTATGATTCTATGAAAATAGTAATTCAAATTTTATCTGGTTTATTAAGAACTTCATTTATTTACAATGTCTTTAAAGCATGAAATATCAACACATAATTTCGTAGATGCATCCTACTGCATCCCAGGTGAAAAGTGCTGTAGAGACGCATGACCTTTCTCATTTACCTGCAACTTTCCAACAAAATAATGTTCTTATTTCAGAGGCACCTGATTCAACAGTAATCTTGTCCCACTTGTAAAGTCAAGTGGCTTGAACCCTAGACAGGACTAAATTTTCTCATGCAGGGCTTGTCCAGCCATTAAAACTATGCCAAGAACAACAGTCTTCCAGGCTGTTGCATTTTCTCTGGCAAAGTTTCTTTGGTCAGTTAGAACAAGTATCAGGAGGAGCAAAAATAATACGAGACCTCTTCTAAGGAAAATAATGATCAGTTCAGACATGAGTTCACGTAAGAGCTCTAAGTGATCTATGCTGCAATGGAAAACATGGACTAAAATACATCAAGTGCAAATAAGAATTTTTTTTTTCCCCACCAAATTATTTTCACTCTAAATTCCATATGGTTTTCTCATCTTTTCTTGGCTTGTATTACCACCTGGAAGGGAAAAAAACCCTAAATTAACATTCAAATTCTTGCTCCCATTGGATGCATACCATTTCTTAAAAACGGCATGCAGAAAAGGCTTGTTTTCTGTTTTCTTTACTGGTTTTCCCCCAGTCTCTTATTGTCCATTCAGTAAGATTTCATGCATACAGTACAGCATTCAGTTTCAATCACCAAATCAAAAGCACATGCTGTCCCTTCATTAACATTGGAATTTATCTGTCCATATGAGAGAGGATGGGGAAAGAGACGAGGAAAGGTTTTCATTCTCCAGTTATCTGACTTATCACCTTTAGTAGTTCCCTTTTGTGCAGTCAGTGCTAAATCCTGCCATAGGCTGCTGCAACGCAGCTTCCTCGCAGCATTGTTTTGTCCCATCCTGTCTCAGTAAGGCTCGGATAGGGACATCTTGTTGCCAAGCAGAACCGGTTTCGAGCTTTTCCTCTCTACTTTGTTAGTGCAAGTTTCTGTTTAGTGCCCACTACCTTTGTCACAATTACTCCTGTTTCTCTGTTGTTTCTGTCCCGTTATATATACCATACCTACTTCTAAATAGGACTATTCCAGCCAGTATGAACATTGGCATAACTTGCAATATTAAGGTGCTGCGTGCCTAATGCAATATACATTCACATACAAAGAGATCTGAAACCCATTAAAGCCTACTGAACGACCAAAAAAATCCCATTACTGATAGAACAGGGTCTAAGCAAAGAGCAGTGTGGTACATTACATTGTCTTGTGAGCTGAGAAGCACCATCAAGTTATCACCTATTAACAACTTCCTATGCATCAGCCCGTCTGCAGAAATTATCAGTATGCACTGCTTTGCATTTGCTATAGGCAAAGCGTATGCAAGTTAGCTTAGCCTTCTCTCCTGTCAGAACAAGTCACATCACCATGCATTTGCTGCTGGATAAGAGCCTATTCATCCCCATGTCCACATTTACCACTGTGCAAACGGTAACTGCTACACCGTGCTAACTTAATCTCACATGCAAACCTCACATCAGGGAGATGCTGCAATAGCAATGTCATTCATTTGCTCCTTAATCACAGAAAAGTCACAGAAGCAAATAATATTCAGCACCATTTAAACAGCTAACATGCTACAGATTAAGAGGGGAATTGGGTTTACTTCAGCAAAATTTTATTTCTTTGAAACATGAAGTCTATAGCGATCTAGTGATGAAACCACTGAAAAGTAGGAAGAGAAACTGGTTGGGTAGCCTTTTTGTTCTATGAGTTTCCCTTAAATGAGTCTTAGTGCCATTCTTCTGCAGATGCCTATTTATATAGCTGAAGGCAAGTATATCTTGGAGCTGTTGCAGAGGCATAGCCCTTAAAGGCTCAGGAGCACTTGTTTCCTGGCAAGAAACATTTTCAAATAGGTCCGTGCAAGTGCCTTCTTGGAATTTATCTTCACCTTCATTTCTTTCCCACAAATGGTTCCTTGAACGGAAAGATCTTAAGGAGGACTTTTAGAAGAAAACGCGTTTTCCTTTAAAGAAAAAAAAGTAAAAGAAAGAAGCAAAGAATCAGTAACGGAAAAAAAAAAAAACTAAGAAATGTGCGGTGCTGGCTGCTTTTCATCCTGCACTTGAGACTGAAAGTCTCCATTCCCTGATCATTGTCTCTAATAGCTAGATTATCTCCCACTCCTTCTCTAGCTCCTCTGACTCATCTGCCAGCCTGGTGTTTGGAGAGCTCCTCCAATTTCTCCTCTAATCACTCTATGGGGTACTCTAAAACCTCCATGGGGTACCATAGAAATTTGTTGTCAGCCACTGTCTCTTTATCACATCAAATAGTCCCACCTGCAAAGAGATCCAGCTAGCATCTCTAGGCACTTTTTTCACAGGTCTCTTCTTCTCTCTCCTCTGAGTAAGTCATTCATCAAATGAGTGCCCTTGTGGTTTTTTAAACATCAGCTCCAGTTGAGCATGACTGAAAACCAGGATTGTAAATTTTCTTTCTGTTCAGTCATTTCTTGACATCTACAAAGAACACCACTGTTCTCTTAGGAAGTGGACAGGTTTGACTGGAATTCTTCACATTGTGGCAATATATGAATCTCTCAAACATCTTCTTCTTGTGATCTGTGATTCAACCTTTTCTAGCAGCCATCCTCCCAGCCAGTATACTTCCTCAAGGTTTAACCATCTCCCTTGCTGTAGTATCCCCTCCCCATTGCCTTGACAAAGGCAATTAAATTCTCAATTGGACACACACAGATTGAAAATACTGTTTTAAAGATAACTCTGCTGGGCAGTCATGTTCACTATATTTCCTTTTTGTTCTTCTCCAAATAGACAAATATTTAGCATTTTTGCATAAATCCACTTCTGTGAAAGTATGTTTGCTTAGGAAACAGCATATGTGGAAAATACCAAGGAGTAACAGCTGTAGGTACAGAACAGTAAAGTTGTCATTCTGCACATGGTTATGTAGGCTCATTGAAATGACACCAAAGAAGGAAGGGGGGAAAAATCAGACAGTTTTTTTTCTAACTAGAAAAAATAGAAAAGTAATTCAAATGGTGTAGAAGAGTAATATACAAATTCTCAATCACTAATATCAGGAAGGGAAAAAACCCTCCTATCTAGACTTCTCAAAAAATGAAACGGTTAAACTGGTATCTTTACTCCATAGAAGATGAAAGTTACTGTTTTCCTTATTACTTTGCCATAAGAAAATGCTTCCAAAAATTATCGAACAGAGTTGTTCTTATGAAGTGTGCTAGCAACCATGAGCCAATTCTTTAATGTGCATTTAAGAATAATGGAAGGAATAAATAATTAATAACACATACAACGTAGGGGTTTATCTAGCAGATAATGGCCCACGAAAGGAAGAGTTTTACTGCATTAGGGAATCAAGTGAACTACAATTAGTCTAATGGTTAAAGCGTTAAGAGGACTGAACCTTGTTTTAGTGAAAAGTGTATGAAAAAAAACCCCCAAAAAACTTAAGGGATTAATTTAGCCCAGAGATCTGTGATCTGTTCACCAACGTTTTTTGTGGGGATACCCACAGTCTGTCTGATTCTTTTCTGAACTATGGGGGAGAAATACCAAGGATTCTTAGAATGATTTTTCTTGTAGCCATTACAGGTAAATTCACCAGTAAAATTACAGGATCGAGCCCAAAGTACCATCCAAAGACGTTTTCAACATTTTCAGCAGGACAACTACTAATGATTTTTTCTAGCATACACCATCACTATGTTGTCAAAGCCGGAAGTATACAATTTTATTCAAATAGGCCTTGGGCAGAAAAGAAGTCCTATGAATATGAAGTGTGTGGTAACAAAAATTAAAGAATATTCATTAGTAATTGAGCCTTAGAAGATAATGAAGACTTTCAACTGTGGTGCTATACTTTTCTTCAACCAAAATTGGCACTGGCCTCCAGAAAGGTTTGCTTTATATTATGCAGCATTTTAAGTGTAGTCTGCATCAACAAACAAAGGGGAACAGTACTTGCCACTTGCCAAAGAAATTAAATGCAGTTATTGATGTTCATTACGTGTCTCCACTGGCCCTCTCCCCACCTCAAAAAAAAAAAAAAAATCACAACAGAGTACATTAACCTCTAGCCTGCTGGAATTTTATCTGACAGAAGTCAGCTTTGCGATGCTGAGAACTACCCATGAACACACCGCTGTGTAATATGCACAAATCTGCAATGTGGCATTTTCCCAAAACCAGCCAAGATAAGTCTTATCACAGACTATAAACTCACCACACACCAAGCTGTTGCAGTGTTAAGAGCTGCAACCCCGAAGTTCTGGCACCAGTTTCCTAGCCAGGTGCCCCCAGTCCCCACCACCCCAAAATCGTCGGTACCTTGGACCAGAATCTCTAACAGCCAGCACGAGAAGCACCTGAGTTGCCAGTTACTGACACTGCAACTACAACCTTGGCATCTAAAGCATTTAATTCTTGAGTACGCTGGAGCAGGGTCTGCACTTAAACTTTGGCGTCTTTCAAAAGCATGACAGGAGGGAGGAGAGGTCTTCTCAGCAGGTAAACAGGTAGAGCTCAGACCTGGAGAGTCCTGAGGACAACACTGAATCCTTATCTGGCACTTCCCCCCAAATTCCCTTCCTCACCAGGCCAGAGGCTAGCTGGGAGGAATGCCTTTCATTGTGCCTGCTTGAAAGGCTGTTATTCTGAACAAACTAATCCTCATTCATTGGGCCAGGGAAGCAAGGCATCACTTTGCAATGCAACAATTAAGGTACCTAGCTGGGAGCGGGAAAATTTGAATTTCAATCCCTGTTACAAGGCTGCTTTTCTAGCCGATTACCATATAATATTAAAGTACACAAGCAACCAGTAAGAGTCAGGAGCAGAAACTGAGGGAGTTCCCTAATAACCTATCCAAAACCATCCATTACCCTGGATACCAGCAGGGCACAGACTTGGCCATCCTGTGCTGCTGCATTTTTACTACTATTGATACTCAAGTTACCTGGTACCATTTCAAACTATTTACACCTGCTGCAATCATAGCTATCATTAAAGACGGACATGCACCCGTCTCAGGGCAGTTTTTCTTTCCAGCCCCTTCAGAAGCATTTGTGGAGCCCACTCTTGACTAACTCCTATTGACAAGAAATACAGAAAGAATATTAAAAAACTGTCTGTTATTCTGTTTCTTCCCTTTTCTACCTACTGTGATATTCACCCCTTGCTCTAGTCTCTCCAATTGTTTCCCGTGCTTTAGTCCTGTTTGTGGTCTTGGTTACCTTCCCCCTTGTCATCCTTTGTCTTCCATTTCTCTTCCTTATGTAAGTTGTTTTGCCTTTCTTCTCTCTTCTTTCTCTTTTCCTTCCTTCTTTTTTCAATGTTAAGTTGAAAATGACATGAAAATGACATGATACTGCAGACTTCCTCCTGCACTGATAAAACTCAAAATGCATGGACCAGAAGAGCTGAGGAGGAAAAATAAAAGGCAGAGAAGCAAAAGTTATTTCATGGCTACTTAGCAAGTGAAGAAAGGGCTGTCATGAGGTTTTGATCAGAACAACTGTTTTCCAACAGCTTTTGATTAGAATCACAGGAAAGGGACTTCCAAGAGCAAATGATGCAAAATCCGTAAATTATACAGACCTCAGTAGCCTCTCTAGTTCCTTCTCCTTCCTTGCATTGAGAGTCCTTGGCTGCTTTGAAATCCTTGATGAGATTCGACAAAATTTTCCACTGTGTAGTGGTTTCAACTATCACCATCAACCTGAACACCATCTTCCCAGGTGAGAAGATTTTAAAGGAATGCCCATGCAACTGTTCCTGAATTCCCTCATTATTACCTCATTTTAAAAGAATCCAAGCTCTGTTTTTTAAATTGTTTTTTTTTTTTTCCTTTATTATTACTGTACAAAAGGCCTAGACAAACAACAAAACCAGGAAAAATGAAAGGGCTATCAGAGTGGAATGGTTGCAGTGAACGCTGACTGAACTGTGATCTTTGCTGGGATAAAGATCAACATGACGAGCTTTCAGCTGCAGCGATCAGTCGATACTTTCCGGACCATCCCCTCAGTGACAGAGACAGAGGCATTTTTAAGTTGTAATTGAGATTAGCCTCGATACATACAGTTGGAGCCATGCCTGTGAACTTTGCTAAAAGGCTGGCTATGTAAACGATCTATCACTCAGTTTCACATGAGCGGTAATCTAATGACACCACAAAACTCTCACAATGCCCCTCGCTCCACACGTCCAGCCGCAGCAGCGGACTCCTGCCAGGGTGCTTCTTCAGCTGTGCTACTGAAGGGTTTGCCTCCCAAGGTCTGGAGCACCCTATGGACCCTCACTAAAGATCGGCATTATTCCCTCCCAGGGTGTCCCAAGTCCTGTACAGTGCTCAGTCTTGTAGCCTGAAAGCACTCTTGCTCTAATCCGGCTCGCTAGATTTGCAGTCATGTGCTAACTGAAAGCCCATACGTAATACTACTGACTCCAGCGTGCTTTGGATGAAGCCCATAAAGATGGGCAAGATTGCTTTTCATGGATGGGAATAAGATATTTTGTTTGTTACTACTAAGCTAACCACAATAAAAATAAATAGTTCTCTTTCATGTGGTGATGAAACAAAGCAATCATGCTATATTCCTTTTTTAATTATTAGGTTGAAAGATTCAGTGTCTTCCTGGCATGTTTAATTCTGAATCATATTCATCACATATATAAATAGCCAGCAACTGTATGTAGTAGCGGAGGGTGGAGGGGAAGGTCAGGGAATTAGCTGGATGTCAAGAAAGCATGTCCTCTGGAGTCACCAAATCTGTCCTGGACACAGGCCCCTACATCGGCACAGAGTGAGCCTGAAGGCTGCCGTGCCCTCGTGCACCAGACACGCCGGGTGAGTGTCTCCAGCCTTGCTGGCATTTGAAGGCTGCCACTCCTTGGACATGGCACAGGCACTTTTTGAGGCTCTGTAAAGACGAGTAAAAGATTTTCCCTCTCTGCCTCCCGTTACGGGCAGCACCACCAGCTGAAGACACCGCTTTAGTGCCGAATCCCCAGCAGCTACTCCGTGGAGCCAGGGAGACGGCCACGAGATGCACCTTCCCCACCGAAACCCCCGAGAGGACAGATCCTGGAGGGAAGCGTTGGCTCTACCACCACTCAAATCCAGGATGCCGAGCACAAAGAAAGTGGCAGCAAGTAATACCGCGGACAAGGTGCTAAAAGGCGGAGTTAAGGTTGTGGCCAGTCACGACTAAACTCAAACGCTTTGTATGTGGTTTGCATTTGTAAACTGTTTTACGTAAACGCAAAGACGAGCACAACTCCGGCGTTGGGCAGCTTAGGCCACCAGGAAAATTAAGCCAGAACCGCCCGGGATTTTTCGGTGCTGTAACCGGGCCGCCGCCTCAGTCTCGCTGGGCGCCATTACGCCAACCTCGGGGCCCCTGGCAGCTCTCAGCTGACCTCGCCGCAACCATCCGCGTTTTCCACGCTCCCTCGTCGTGCAGCCCTGGGCACGACTGGGCCACCTCCCGCGGAGGCCTGCGGCGTGAGGCCAGGGCCCTGCCGGGGGAATGCGGCCCGGCCGGACCTGCCGCTCCCCGCGGCGGAGGGTTTCCCCGAGGCCCGCAGCGGCCCGGCCCCCCAGCCACGGGAGAGGAGACTTCTCGCCCCACGCACCGTCTGGGAAGCCACACCGGGTTGAGAAGTTAAAAGAAGGGAAGGTTTTTCCCTCGCCGGTCGTGAAGTTGAACTCGCGCACCTTGCCCGGCAGGGGCGAGGTCACCGGCTGCCCCTGACCACCTGCCCCGGCCCGCCCGCGGGGAGGGTCCCTCCGTCCGCCGGGCCCCGCTCCGCCCGGAAAGGCGCCGGCCCCACCGCCAAGCCCCAGGAGGGGCGACCGCCTCCCCGGGCGCCGCGGAGAGATCCTTCTCCTCGCTCCCGCGCGGTATTTTTAGTCGCTGACCCAGTTCCCCCGCNCGGGCGGGCTGGGCGCGGCGCTGCCGGCGCCTCCGCGGGGGCCGCGGTGCCGGCGGCTCGGCGGTTCTTTGGGGCAGTTTCCTCCTGCGTAACGCCGCTACAAGTGAGGGGCGGCGTGTGAGCGCCGGCGTAAGTACCGACTTCTTTTCTTCGTGGTGGTTTATTCTTTCTTTTTTTTCTTTTTTTTTTTCTTAAAGTATTAATATTTTTTTTGTCCCCGTGGGCGCCCCGGAGCGGTGCGCGGGGACGGCCGCATAACGGGGCGCCGGGCAGGCAGGGAGCGGGACCGGGACCGGGTCTGCCGGGGTGCCTGGCCGGGGGAGCGGGTCACCGCCGCGGCCCGGGGGCGACCGCCGCTCTCCGCTTCTCCTACTTTCTCGTTTTTTTGGCCATCGGCCGCCCGCCCGTGTGCCCCGGCGAGGTGTGACTGCCTGAGCCCCGGCCTCGGGAAGGGGCGCAGGTGCAGCCTCTGGGGGGGCCTCGCCGCCGGGCCTCGCAGTCGGAACTTC
>VZTL01043631.1:0-17980 GCA_013400535.1 Scopus umbretta
TTTTTTTTTATGATGTTATTTCACTTTGCTGCCTTGGACCGCGGATCTATTTTATTACATGACAGTAGAAAATTTCTGGTTTAACTTTCTGTTTTTAATTTTCCAAAACTGAGATGAGACAGAGCAGGAATAAACGAGGGTTGTTGTGTGCTGACTGCTCCCACCTATGCCTGGGCTCTTCCTTATGGAAAGCTCACACTGGGAAGGGTTTTCTGAGTTTAGAATCACTGGCTTTGCACATACTGGATAGAATAAAGATGAAGCAAGCAGAGCAGCATTTGGGGCAAAAGCAGCACAAACGTCCAAACTACTATTTTTTCATTACTGGATATTCAATATGATTTAAGACTAATTAGAAGGCTTGCTTTTTCTTCAAAGATTGACTAAAGCATTGTGGCTCAATTCTTGACTTCAGGCTTTCTCAGATGTCCTTTGCTCTGTCCAAGAAATGCCCACACATTTATTAATCTTGTCTATAAAAGCTGGCCTTATGTTTGGTCCTAGTCAGAAAGACACATTCACAACTAGTGATTTCAAAAGGTTAATGAAACTTTTGACTTTGTACTCTTCTGCCTACAAACTTGTAAGAGGGGAGGTATGAAATCTTGGTGGTTCTTAGAATTATTGAAGTGTATCAGAAAGGAGTCAGCAAAAGAAATTCTGGGTGTTGTAAAAGGAAATGCAGATTTTTACCTATGCAGTGGCAAAAGTTAATCTCTTTTGTCCCACTCATTTGAAACCCACAACAGCTCCTCTTAGGCTTTCAGTACACCAGAAAAACATGAAACTGCAGTTTGGTAATGAGAAGAAAACCTGCCCCATGCATCTGCAAGGATGGTGTAGGTGGTGGGAGTGCGAGCTCTGCTTAACCCTGGCTAGCCTAAGGGTTCCTCCTTGCTGCTAAGGCGAAGAGGGGGTAAGAAGGGTTGATACATAAAGCAAAATCCTTCCTGTCAGTGCAAGGGCAGCCATGCCACAGCCAAAGCCCCGCTTGCAGCCCCAGAGCCCCAGGCTGTGGTGGGAGGAATGCCTGCCCTCCCCTCCCTGGCTTCACCCTGTCCGGCCAGCATTACCGCCAGCAAACCCTGGCATGTCTCCCTGTAAGCAGCAGGCCTTTGGGCTTGATTATTTGCTTGTTTTCTCAAGCAGCACCATGCAAGATCAGGAGTGAGTTTAAACACGGTCAGCATTGATTCCTGCAGCTTTTGTACCTGCACCGCTGCCTACAGCCTAGGGCAAGGGGTATCTGCTAAGCGGTAGCACAGGCTGTCCTGTTTGCTCCTGATGTGTCCAGATGACTTGCTGGGTCCACGCTAAGGTGCTGAGCATGGGTGGCCTTCCTTCTCCCCCGGCAAGCTCTGGTGCACAGGCTCAGCGTGGCTGCATTTGTTTGCAGTGGCGTGGATAGTGATCACGGCTGGTGTGGACAGCAGGCTCCCTGGTGGGTCTTTGAAAATGAGTTCCCAAGAGCCTTATGCTGCAGGTCTGGAAAGAGAGCTGTGTCCCTGGGTGTCTTGACCGGAAAGGTTTGAAAGCTCTTTCTGGTACCAGTGAAAAGACCCCAGGTTGCAACATCTAATCATAGCACAAAAGTGTGTGTCTGTATTCTGCATGGTCAGATCCTGTTAGCCTTACTTTCACCGTTGTGAGCTTGACCTGTGGGCTTCCAGCTTATGCCAGTGCAGTTGCCAGGCCCTTGTTGCCAGGCCCTTTGACTCACCACCTCTCGTAGAGCGGGTTGAGCTAACTGTGAGGTTTTCAACACTTTTTGTATCTTGCACATTTCCTGCAAGAGGTAGCAGAAAATTGTTTCCTGAGATGAAGTAAGCGAAAAAGACTAGCTATGAAAACCAGACCAAAAGAACCTAAAAAAACAAGAAAAAGAATAAACCTGTTCAGCAGCTTCCTGTTTACCAGCAACTCAGATACACATTTATCAGCGGCATTGCCGAGCTCTCCTCACACCTCTCGGACCACAGCAGCGTAGGAGGTCTGTGTCACCCCAGCAAAGTCTCTCTTCGTGCCCCTGTCAAGAGCAGAGCCTGAGGGAAAATGTGAAAGACAGGACAACACTGTGCAGATGCCTGCTTTAAGATCGTAACCACTGCGGTCTAGATGGGAAGCACCAGCCGGACAGGATTGTTGCCCAGATTTTGCTGTGTGATGCTCTTGTGCTGAGAGCAGCCTGCCCCAGGGAGGCATTGCTAAAGGCACGTGTCCCCTCTGAGGGGATGGATCCACTGCCAGTGGCAGGGTGCAAGTTCGAAACCAGGGTCCCTGACTCACCATCCTGGCCTTAAACCACACAGGCTTCCCTGTTGTAGGAGCATGGTTTCCTATGTTGAAACCCTTTTTTCCGCTTACCATCTGGTAAGCGTCCAGAGCTGCTTCCATGGAAGGCTCCTGCGGCAAGAGCGGAGCTGTGCTCAAGAGGCGGATGCGGGCGCTGGTAGCCACGTGGGAAATTTCCCACCCTGCAGCCCCCTGGTTCCTCACAGCAAGCAGCTGGCGTGGCCCAAAGCCAGCCAGGAGGCAGAAGTGGTGCAGCCACAGCAGCGCGGCAGTGTGCCCTCGCAGGGGTACCGCTGGCACCCAGCCACGGGCAGGCACCAGGCTTGCACCCAGGAGCAAGTCTGGCAGTCTGCACCGCCCACCATTGCTCCCAGAGGGCAGAAAGCATGAATGGGGCGAGCCCAAACCTTGCCAGGAACCAGTCTAGCGATTTAACGGGGTAGCTAATTGAGAGCCCTTGGCCATGCCCCAGCCCCGTGCGATTTATCTGCATTCCACAAAGCCAAAAAGTGTTGCACAGAGTTAGGCGGCATTGCTGTGGTGGGAGGAACCCTGCCTGGTTTCTGCGCGGGAGCCCACAGACTTTACACCTGAGCAAGGGTCAGTGAGCCCTGAGAAGAAAGCCCTGAGCGCCGGCAGGAAGGTGCGTTGTGGTTTTTGGTGTTCTCCGATTGGCACTGCCTGGCCAGGTGCTGGGAGCAGAGCCGTGCTCTAGCTGGGCAGTGAGGGTGCCTCCGCTGTGGACTGGGGCTCCTGGGACTGGGCGCTGCTGGGACCCTTTGCCAGTATGGCCAGTGCCAAGCACTGGTGGCGAGCACTGGGCAGCCAGCTGGCACAGGTAGCCTTGATAAACTGGTGGGGAAACACCAGCTTATGCCAGAGAGGGAATTATGTGCCAGTCAGTGTAATTACAGTTGCTGGAAAGCACTAGAAGGAATGAGCAGCCTGCAAGAAAGTAAAAGAGTCGATACAGAGTTGTCAAGAAGCAGCTATGTCAAATCATCCTCAGTTACAGCCTCATGCCAGCCAGGCAAGGCAGTGGTGTCCCGTACCTCAGAGCTAGCAAGCTTTCTGATCATATCAAACAAGCTCTACATGGGTGCAGACGTGGTCAGGCAGTGAAACTCTTGAGTGGTCGCTGCTGGCCAGGAGAGCTGCCCAGAAGGGTCCTGCAGCCAGGGCTGCGCTCTGCCCCGGCACAAGCCAGCACGTGCATTACTGCTCTGGATGAAGGCCTGGTGCATGTTTTTACTAATTTTACGCATGCCACCACCTTGGGAGGGGGTGCAAATGTACGAGGGGACAAGATGGCTGCTCAAATTGACCTTGACAGATGAAAAAGCCTGGGAGCAATGGGCTGCAGTTCATTAAGGACAAGCACCCACTTCTGCACACGGGCAGGGTTAGCCGAGACCACAAACACAGGATGGGGAAGGCAGCACTTCTGGAGAAAAGGATCTGGGGGCCAGCATCCTGCATGAGAAAAGCGTGCGTCACCAGTGCTATGTGATTGCAAAAGAAGATAGCTACCCTGGGCAGGGGACTCCTCTGGTCTGCTTTGGCAGGGGGAAGGCCACAGCTGGGGCTCTATGGCTAGCTTCGGGCACTGCGATGCAAAAAAGATTAAGGAAAACTGGACAGCCGCTAAAGGAGAACAGTGGCTGCAGTTAACAATTTAGGAAGCATGACCTGGCAGGAAAAAGATGATGGAAAACGAGCTATTAAGATTGAAG
Organism: Scopus umbretta; assembly: GCA_013400535.1. Taxonomy (NCBI): domain Eukaryota; kingdom Metazoa; phylum Chordata; class Aves; order Pelecaniformes; family Scopidae; genus Scopus; species Scopus umbretta. Next base: position 4,026 of record VZTL01043631.1, read on the forward strand.
GGAAAAATGATCTTAGAATATTTTAAAGCAGCTGAAGAAAGTAGCAATTGTTCCTGCACGGATAAGATAAACAACTGACTCAAATCATATGAGGAGAGTTTTAGATTAAGACAAATTTACTGGGCGTGAGCCTGGAGAAGCACTAGGATGGTTTGTAAGGAGAAGCTGCAGGGAAAGCAGGGGCTGTAGGAGCAGGCTGAACAACCGTGTGGTGAGAATAACAGCGGGACACTGCCCCTGCCTTCGAGACAGGGGTGGACTACATGATCTCCCACCATCCCTGTTTTCTGTGATTTCTCTGTTCTAACTCATTCTTGCTTGCATCCTTCTCTGTTCTCCATCCTCAGGCAAAGCAGTGTCAGATGCTAATCTGCGAGGTGCCCGTGCACTGCTGCACCAATGGTGTGGGACAGCAAAGGCTTAAAAACCTAAGTGCTTTAGGGTGAGGGGGAAAAAAGCATCGGATGAGGGACAGACGGAGAAGACCCTTGTTCTCAAAGACTCCCTATGCAAGAGATGTATTTGTTTACTTCTTTTCTGTCCCACAGGTGCCTTGTCGTAAAACATGAGTGAGAAAATGCCACTCACTGCTGACATTATTATGAATGAGTTACTGTGCGGGGAGTTCTGCAACGCACGGATTTCTGCTTTGGTGGAACTAAGCAATCGTGCAGGGCAGCAGCTGTCAAAACCATAATCTGTGTGGCTTTGGTGCCGGCAGTAAAAAGCAGAGCGTGGAGCAGAGTGAGCTGATCCCGATCTCACCAAGCACCTCCAGCTGCTTGCTTCTCCTGTACAAACTCAGCAACAGTTTTTGGAGGACTCTTACCCGTTTTTTTCTTGCACTGAGCATCTGCTGCAGGAGAGAGAGCCAGAGCAATGCCAAATAGGTGTTTTTTTCATTCGTGCGTTTGTACATGTCTGCGTACACAGGCACTTTGTTACAGTAATACAACTCCACTTTGGTGGAGGGTGTCAATATTTTTGCTGACCAAGCTGAAAAGAAAAATAAAAATTTCTGTCTGCTATCAGCAAAACAGTTCTACTGGAAATATCTTAGTTCTACTGGAAAGTTTTTGAAGCTTTGAAGTCTGCCTTGTTTTTGAGGAAGAAGGGTTAGAAGAAAAGGTTATTTATTTAAAAAAAAGCTGTATTTGAAAATGACACATTTAAAAATGAAAAATGGCAATGTTTTGTCTGGAACTTGTCAGAATGAAGTATTATGACTCTTCTTCATTTTTTTTCTCTAATTTGGAGAGGGGGAATCTCCCCCCCAAAAACAATTTAGCACTTTCAGAGATATTCTAAGTCAACCTAAGTATACCTTTTTGATGACGAAACACCTGATCATGCAAAATCTCACCCAATCACAAAATCTCACCCACCTCTTTATACACAGGCATACAAATATGCTGTCCCCATTAAGAAAGGGTAATGAACCATTCTGCCATGTGGCATATTTGTACCTCTACACTGGCAATGGCCTGATTAAACAATTTTGATTAAGATGATGTAATCCTGCTAAGATGGTGTGTTGATAGCTGATGCTGATAGACCCAAACATTGCAGCAATAACTGAAACAGGCAAGGATTCCTCAAAAGACAGCTCCTATGTGGGGTTTCCTCCTGTACCTCCCAGGTGACTGCCAGCTCTGGGCACCTAGGACTTGGTGTCCCTCTTGCCCATCCCAGCTGCCCTGCGGGAGAGGGGTGCAAGGGGATTCACTGAGAGTGCTATGGCTGGGGAAGGGCACTTGCTGGTCCATGCAGGCAGCAGAGACACTTGGGAGGGGGTTATTGGGGCAGAGAGATGGCCAGGAGGAGGAAGCTGGGGTGGGAAGTGCTCCCACGCTGTGGAGGACAGTCTCGCCCTGACCCCCCACCTCTACCTACTCCTGCAAAGCTGAACTGTTGTCATTGTTCTTCCCATCAACAGTGACGACTGCTGGTATTTTACAAGCCATATTAGTTGAGCAACCCAGCATCTCTGAACATCACATACCCCCTGTTGCAGTTAGTCCTGGTTTTGTTTCCTCTGCTGAACTAAGTCACCCCTTCCCTCCTCTTCTATTACCACGAGCCCTCTGAGATGTAAAGCGAGAGCTGATTTGAAAGGGAAAGACCTCTTTTTGATTAAGAAGTTCCTCTTATTTTGCTGTCGAGCAAAGTCAGAGGAAGGTATGCTTCTCAGATAAGAGCACCCGATTCGGCTGGTTACCACTGCTTTGAGATGGGTGGAAGCAGAGCATTGCATTGAGGCAAACTTGTCCTCCACTTTCCAGCCAGGTGCTATGTTGGCAAGTGGATCCAGGAAATACTTAGTCTTTTCTTTAGAAATATCCTACCAGGTAGGGTATGTCACTCTGCTTTTATTCCCATCTTTTCCTAATGGCTGCTGCACCAACACCGGAGCCTGTGCCGTGGTGCCAGGAAGGTGCTTCCCATCTGCCTTACCAAACAACCAGAGCCATACCAGGGCTCATGGCTGGCACTCCTGAGGCCAAAACAAGTTCTTGCTGGTGGTGTCTTCTGTTGCAACCACAGTTTCCTTTCTGTGTTCAAACTCAATTCATCTAGACCATCTGTAGGAGGAAAGAGAGGTTTCTACAAGAGCAGGCATAGCTGTTTTGCAGCAGCTAAGCTGGCCATTACCCCCAGGCTGAGGAGCTGCAATGGTGGCACGGGATAAGAAAATCCTTTGGGACTAATGTCAGAGGCTGAGCTACTGTGCACAGGTGGTCCCCTGGTGACAGTGAATATGTCTGGCAGTAGGAGCTGTGGATGTGGCCATGCTGTTTGCCCCACAGCAAGATTCATTTTGGTCGTGGTATTTGCCACAGCCTTTCCATTCAACATGGGGCTTCACTGGCGCATCACTTTTCTGACCTTCAGGCTCCAAGTAGTTTAGTGGAGTGGAAGTCTGCATTACTCTGATGTGCTGGTCACTTTGAGGTTGACAGCGTCTTCAGCTATAGGAAGTGTTGCACGGGCTTTTTCCCCACCGAAGCAGCTATTCTGACAGCAGATAAAACAGCAGAAACCGTAACTTCAGGGTGTAAATGTGAGAACCGCTGTGGTTCTCATACACTACGGTGATGGCACCAGGCACAGCTAAAGGGGAAGCATGAAGGGTGTTGGTTCACAGTCTTGTGGTGTGAGACTCCCCAGCACCCACTGGCTGCCTGGGGCCGCTGCGGCTGCTGTAGGCTGACCCTAACAACCACCATCAAAACATAAAAAGACAAAGCAGGCGGAAGGCTACTCCTACAGCAACATTTTCCCTATGTTTTTAACCTGAGTGGTGACTGAGATGCCTGTGCACCAGTGGGTTCACCAAGGTGGTGATGCCACACAGCTCTTCTCTCCTGCAGCCCACGGTCCTGACTGGGCACACGGAGCATGGTGCGTGGAATGGCACTTGCACCCAAACCTTAACTGGCCGTAGGCTGGAGCACAGGAGATACCAACAGTCAGTTGCCTGTTTTGCTGTAAGGTACTTCTTTTTCACAGGAAAGCCTACAAGAGTATGAAGAGATGTTGCTAGCACTGGTATTAGTGTCCAGCTAAAACTTGGTCAGGGACAGCACCTTTCCATTTGTCATTCTATTTGGCATCTCATAAACCTGTCTCCACTCCCTTCCTTTCACTGACTTCAACAAATCATGCCCTCCATTGCCTGTAATGCATTTTCTTCCTCTGTTGGGAAAAACTCGGGGGACGGCCGTGTGTCAGGAACACCGACCACCCCAGAAGTGGCGCAGGCATGTAAACCTTTTTGAAAGCCAGGCAGGGCCAGGGACTCGAATATGTGTATCACTTCTCAAAACACACTAAAGCTGCTCTTGGAAATGTTATGTCAGACTCTGTAATTCTGCTGTTTCCCTCCAAAACACTGGCACCACCACAATTTTTCCTCCCCCTCATTATTACCAAGCTGTTTTGCATATGCCCAGTGCAGTCCTCTCTGGTCTGCCCAAAGTACAGCAGCCAGCCATTGTCCAGCCATGGGAGTCACCAGGCCTGCTTGCTTGGGTCGTACCTTTTTTTTGACTTGAATTCAAGCTCTTTTCCTTGCCTTTAAGGTCCTCTGCATCTTCTTGCTTGCTCCAGCTTTCTCCAATGCACACAGCATTTCCTCTGATGTTTCTCTGCCACGATATTCCATCTTCATGCCCGGCTTTGTCTAGCTGTGCAGAATTGCGGCTGGTGAAAATACATGGCTGGAAGTTTTGCCCGCTTAAAAAATATACATTTTGAATGAACTGAAATATTTTTGCAAAATCATAATACATGCAACAGAAAATAACTCAAGAAAAAAACGTAAGATTTTTTGTTTGTTTTAGAATATGTTTTATTCTCAATGTTTTAAAATGCAGATATATTCTTCGTGGAGGCTTTCATTCTTTTATTGGTTTCATGTCAAACTATCAGCACAATTAATAATTAATTCTAATTGTGTTATCAGCCAAACTAATGCAAAAACTAATGCAGAAATCATCCAATGGAAAAGGTGGCATCTTTAACTGATTGGTGTTTTGATCATAAGAAGAAATAATGTAAGCTGACCTCATTGATTTCTAAACAAAAAAGTAAATAGAATGGAGTTACATTATATTGTACCGTATGTCTGTAACAATAGCACATACTATTGACATATTATTAATCATATAATTAATATGTAGAGAACAGAATAAAGTTCTATTACAACAATTTTCAAAAGTTAATTTAAAAAAAAAAAATGGAAAAAAGAGGAGCTGGTCTCTCTTATGTATTAAGACCAACTGGGTACTTGGAGGCAGGGTGATGCTATAGTCATTGGTAGCATTTTGAGTACCTCAAGGGACAGGTCTTTTCTTTCTGACTGTGCTACTGACCAGTGTCAGATTCTTCGTTAGGTTACTTCTTTTTTTCCCCAGCCCATTTTTGCACATTTTTTTTTGTCTGCCTGCAGCAGTTAGCTCTTCTCTTCTTTGGGACTGTCTTTCACTATTTGTTTATGCACCAGCCAGCAAGCTGGAAAGCTACGTTGGGCTGGAGCTGCTAGCTGCTACCAAAGAACAGGTTAATAACTTCAATAACAGTCATGCTTTGGATCTGCCACATACTTGCTTGGGGCTCTTGGGTAAATGTCTTGCATCCTCTGTGCTCCTACAAATGAGGAAAATGGTGCTTGTTGAGATTAATGGATGAAACGCATATCATTTGGCTGACTTATAAGGCACGACAGTTTACAGTATTACACAAAACAAAAATAATTTAAAGTTATTGAATAAAATAAAAAATTTCAAGCCTGTCCTTTTTTCAATATTTTGTCCCTGACCATATATCCTAAATGCACTAAAATACACTTTAAAAAAACCCAAGGTAGCAAAGAAACTCTGAAGTATCTCCATTTGAATAAAAGCTGCTTTAAAAGTGATCACAAAGATGTATCAGGAGCTGTGAGTTCTTATTTTGCTCAGAATGTTAATAAATTACTGATAGGGAGGGAACATAACCAGACTACAGTATACAAGTTGGTATTAGCTGAAGGAAATGAAAAACTAAAATAATGCGTCTCAGAAATTATATATCAGCTTCTGTAAAAAGTTGCAAATGTATTAGGGTGTGTTCTGTGATGGAGACATCTGAACTAAATTTTTCGCTTAAATCAGGGGTGGCTGTGAGGAAGGGCAGTTTAGCAAATGCATTAAAAGGAGAACACCTGTTCATGTGCTACCTTTACTGTCTTCAAAAAGAACCATATTTGATTTTTGTTTTCGCAGAACGTATTTGTAAGCCTTCTCACCTCTCTTCCTGTTTACCGCAGCTACAAAACTTTCTATTTGTCTCAAAACCTATCATAAACTGTAACTGGCAGCTCCCCATTTGACACCCGCGTATCACCAAATTTCAACCATCTCCACAAGCTGTGGAGTAACCTTCTGGAAACTCCTGAGCCAGAGAGAGGACAAGGACATGGTAGAAGGAGAAGGCAACTGGACCCAACTGAAGGAGAAGGTGACTGGAGCCAGCTGAGAGAGTAGAGGCTTCTTGCTGTCAAAGGTAAAGTCCATCTGCATTTAACGTGCTATTCTTAAAAGTAACGGGCTAACTTTAGCAACCAGGGGAAAAGGGACCTGCAGCAGTTATCTCTCTCTTGATATCCTCTGGAAAACTGCTTTTTCAATTTGGCTGTTTTGCCAGCTGATGTGGAGAGGGGAGAAAATGAGAAAAATGCTGTGCCCTGGTCGGAAGCTGTCGAAGGCATTAACAGTGTAAAGGTGGTCTGGAAGTCTGAAGTGGAGCATCTCCGGTCTCTGTTCAGCCCAGGAAAAACACTTCTGAATTTTGCCAAAATCAGATGCATCATATGCATAAATGTGTATCCAAGTATCTGTATCTGTGTATTTATATATCTATATACCTGTAACACAGTATTCACTATTTTGTGAAAATCTTTTAATTTTGGTTATTGAATCAGTGGGCTTCTTTTAAGGCGCCCCTGACAAGCAATTAAAAGGTCTTACATGAAAAGCATTAGTAGGAAATATTTTCTACCCATATCTGTTGCTGCATGAGTAGCCATTATGTCGTGACTCAACATCTCCATATTCAGGGGTTTATGCATGAAAACAAAGTTGAAATTAATAATGCAGCTGGCGTACCTACAGCTGAAAACTAAATATAGGAAAGAATTACACTATCGACATGGATGGCAGCACTTCTGTTCTCTCATCACTCATTATTTCTGGACAAGGAACTCCATAGGATTGTGCTGTATTTGTAACAGGTTTCTCTGCGTTGCATATGCCAATTGACTTTGGTGGAAACAGTCCTGGTGCCCCAAGAAAGCTGAGGCAGGTTGGTGAGGCATGAGCAGCATCCATACCTGGAGCAGAGGACGAACACTGATTCCACACCCCTCTGTGCTGTGCATACGGATCCTTCTGTTTCCCTGCACAAGGTGGCACAGCTAGGCATGAAGGTGTGAATTCTGATTCCTTCCTCATAAATATTAAATTTTTCACCGTTATCTCTCTTTTCGTATACCCTGAGCAGCAATTTTTAACTCAGGAGAGCATGTCCTTTATTTTTTATTAATAAATAAAATTATTTATTTTGTCATTCCTATTAATGCTACAGCTTAATAGCAATGATTATTACAAATGATTCTTCCCACCTGGAAAGTCTGTGTCCCTGAAGCTCTTTCAAGGTGTGATCAACCTGTATGCAAGCATAACATAGGTGCAATGCACAATGAGCAAACAAATGTCTTAGCAGTGGCAAGGCAAACTCCTTTGAAATAGTGTCTTTTGAAAGAACCGTTACTTCTTAAAATGTGACCACTTAACTCTGCAAGCCAGATCCCCTTTCACAGTGGTCATGAGGTGACATCTGGAAAAAAAAAAAGGTGTCTAAAGCACTGACTTACTTTTGGCGAGGAGGTCAGACTATTTTAAAGCTGTCTTCATTGCAATTCTTCAGAGATGAGAGAGGAAACATCCCCCCCCGATTGTTTTGTTTTTCTCTGTACTAGAAAGCTGAAGCTGAGCAGAACAGGCAGGAGCGATAAACTGCTGTGATTTAGCAATAGGCACAGCCAAGCTGCTCACCAGCTAAGCTGGAGGTCAGTGGCAGCCTCGCTGCAGCAGCCCGGAGCTTGGCACTGTAAGTGCTGCTGTGTAGCCCTACAAACTCCTTGCTGCTGCAGAGTTTTTTTTTGTATGTGATCCTGCACCCACGGAAAACTAGCTTACATGTCTCTGCGCCCCGTGACAATATCTAGCCCTGATCCGCTCTGCTAAAAATGTGGTTATGCTGCTGGGTGATGGCTTCTTCAGTCAAGAAACTTTTAAAAGGGTCTTTATGCTACAGGCAAATAGCTTCTCCACCCCAGGGAGCACAAGAAAATCCAGATTTGTAGATCAGGTGCAGGTTTTGTACCATTTTGCACCCTTATGACTATTCAGAGTGATACCGTAAAAGCCGGTTGAAGAACTTTCCAAGACTCAAGTTTGGAGTTTAGAAAGCAGGCATTCTTTATTACAGNCATGAATTTTTCCCTATCACTATAATGATGAGGGGCTAACTCACTGGCACTGAGGCAGTTTCGGGGAAACCAAGAGCATTCCAGTGCTTACACTTAAGCGTGTATAGCAATGACCGGCAGGCTGGAGGTGCAGCCTTTTGGGTGGTGCAGCTGCTCTTGTCCAGCCAGTGAGACCTGGACTGCATTTTGCAGTTCCTCTCTGCCTGGAGGCTAACCCACAGGCTCAATGCGGCACAGAGAGAGGCAGAAGCCACCCTGGGAATCCTGTGTCAGGACAGCCAGCCATGTATCCCTTGCTCTTTCCTGCACAGGTATCTAAGATGAATCCCACAAGCCAGTTCCTTGGCACAACAGAATATGACTATGGATATGATGAAAACACTGCTCCGTGCAATGAAGTAAACAGCTTTTGCAGGTTCAAATCCCTCTTTCTGCCGATCCTTTACTGTTTTGTGTTTGTTTTCTGCCTTCGGGGAAACTCCTTGGTCCTTTGGGTTCTCCTGACCAGGAAAAGGCTGACAGCTATGACTGACATCTGCCTGCTGAACCTTGCAGCCTCCGGTCTCCTCTTTGTTGTGCCTCTCCCTTTCCAAGCCCACTATGCTTCACACCAGTGGGTTTTTGGCAACACTATGTGCAAGATAATGGCTGGCATTTATTACACAGGTTTTTATAGCAGTATTTTCTTTATAACCCTCATGAGCATAGACAGGCATATAGCAATTGTCTATGCTGTCTATGCCACATGGATACGGACAGCCTCTTGTGGAATAATTATCAGTTTAATTCTGTGGCTGGTGGCTGGCTCTGCTTCTGTACCCAACATCATGTTCAGCCAGCAACTGGAAATCGAGCAGTCTGTGCAGTGTGTCTCCACATGCCCTTCAACATCGCACTGGTCCTAGACTCCCTGCAGAGCCTGCACATCATCAGCAACTGCAAGGCGAGCTGCTAGATAGCCCTGGCCCTGCAGCTGACAGAAACCGTCTCCTTCATCCACTGCTGCCTGAACCCTGTCATCTATGCCTTTGACGGAGTGATGTTCAAGGCCCAGCTTAAAGGACTACTTCTGTCATGTGTTCAGGGCCTCTCCAGCCCTCGTGGAGGTGCAGGGGCTCGTCAGTCATTTTCCATGCTCACCCAGCTCTCTGGCAGCTCTGACAGTGCAGGGGTCCTGTGAACCCACCTGAGCTGCCTGCATCTGGTGCAAGAAGTTGGCCTAAGATCTGACATGGCCCTGGAGGTTGTACCATGCATGCAGCATCCTCTTGGCAGGACCAATATGTCCATGCCTCCTTTTGGGATATGCTGTGGACTATGACACAGTAAGAGGCAACGTTAGTTTCCTAAAACCCCTGGTGCGTTTGTAAAATGGGGACCCTACGAGCTTGCCACAGAATGATTTTTAATTAAGTTTTAGAGCTCTCTTAACACATTTCAGCACGCAGGGTGCTTCCACTAGTACTTACTTATTTTCTCCTCTGATGAAAGCATCGCTTCTGCCTCAGAACCCCAAATAAGGTCTGCTTTGTGGAAGCTGTTCCATACCTAAATCCCTACATCCGTGGGACAGGCATGGGACTCCTCCAAGAGGCACAAAAGGAGACAAGCATGGGATTACTTCACCTTGCAAAGAGAGAATCACCACAGCCACTGTTCCTGATTTGCTTCAGCTCTCAGATACAAAGGCCCCTCATCTCAGGATCCTGTTGCTTTGCTGTGGGACACCCCATGGTCAGGGGGTCCGTGGAGATGCTGCCACCCAAAGCAGCTTTTGGTGGTGATGCCTTAAAAAATAGCAGAGCAACGCCTCCAGGTGCCCCCTATACTGGCCACTCATAGAGGCCCATACACTTGAATAAGTTGTCATCAAAGCAGCCTAATAGTCTTGCGTCACTGCTCGAGGTGGGGGCCCTCCAACTCCATGCCCCCAGCGCTCGGTCCTAAATGTAAACACCACAAAATGGTATGTAGCATACAGGCTCCGTCTCTTTTACCATACATCAGTATCTTCTGTGATTTTAGAAATGTTTTCTTTAAATAAACATATTAACTGCATCTTTTTATGTCTTGGCTCCTGAAAGTCTTTCTAATGACTCGGAAGCCTAGATTAGGATAAGGAAAGGAAAGGATGCTGTTACTGATTTTTGAGCTGGTATGGCATAAAACACATCTGATGGAATTGAGATGCACCCTGGAGCTCTTCAGCAAAATAAGTCTTGCCTCCACTTTCCTCTTGTGAAATATTTGTTCTCAAAATCCCAGTAAAAATTCCCAGTGAAAAAATAACATTTATGTTAAGGTAATATTATTGTAAACAAAATTTTTAAAGTTAAACAAGAGAGTACCTGAAGCCAGGGAAAACACAGGCTGGGTATTGTCAAAGATTGTATTTTCCAGGGATAATAAAAAAAATAATACATGTTTTCTTAGTTCTACCATTCCTTCTGAAAATATAACTGTACTTTTTAATGTTTCCTAAAAATTTCAAATACATTTCTAACCTCAGCACCAAAATATTCTTGCCATTAGCTATACTGGCTTCTTTCATTTACCGTAGTTGTCTTGATTTCAGCTTAATTCAGAGTTCATTTTCTTCTTAGTAGCTGCTATAGTACTGCGTTTTGTTTACACTAGTCAAGGACTTTTCAGCTTCCCATGCTCTGCCAGGGGCACAAGAAGCTGGGAGGGAGTACAGGCAGGACAGCTGACCCAAATTAGCTGCAGGGCTATTCCATACCACCTGACGTCAAGCTCAGTATAGAAACTGGAGGAGTTGGTTGGGGGGAAGCAGTGATTGCTACTTTGGGATGGGCTGGGCATTGGGTGGTGAGCAATTGCATTGTGTATCACTTGTTTTATATATTCTGTTGTTATTATTATTATTTTCTTTTTCTCTGCTGTCCTATTAAACTGCCTTTATCTCAACCCATGGGTTTTAGGTTCTTTTTTTTTTTTTTCTCCCTGGTTCTCTCCCCCATTCCACTGGGGTAGGGGGAGGGTGAGCAAGCGGCTGTGTGGTGCTTGGTTGCCGTTTGGGGTTAAACCACAACAGTAGCATAATTAACATTTTATGGCTAGTGTCATAATTATTTTATTAACATATCCTCTATGGATAAGAAATGCACTGCAGCTCAATTATCATATCATTTTACTTCTCGGAAGACTTCTAGGTATTTAGAAACAAAGCCCTCTGATTGTGTATTTCTGTGGGTTTTTTGTAGTGTGCAGGCACTTTAATGATTGAAAAGAAACATGCGCCAACATCTCAGGTCAGATTATCTTCCCCCTGTGGCAAGAATTCTGGAGTTTGGATAAAAGTGTTTCTGTTTAAAAAGTTCAGTGACATTTACCATCACCTTACCTGTTGATGTTTTGGATGAAAAAGGAAGGGAGGAGAAACAGCAGTTACATATATTAGTCTTTCTTAATTGGTACTGTGAGAAGAAAGGAAGATGGAAATGCTTTCTGGCCAGATGTCACACACTGACACTTTCCCAATGAGCTGCATCATTGCAGCTTAGACAGCACAAAACGTGGCAATTGGGAGCCAAGTTTCCTGGCTGCAGGAAAGAGACACAACTGACTGATCAAACAGGGGGCCCCTATGCAATCCAGGCTGCATAGGATTTACAGCACGAAGGAGCTGTAAGATAGGGATAGAAAGTATCTGTGGAGAGTCCCCTGCACTTTTTTAGGCCTCTAGATTTCAGGGAATGATCATTTCATACCTAGCAGGTTTTTTGGCAGCTTTTCTTCTGATTGAAATTGGGCCCGTGTGAAACAGCGAACAATTTGCCCTGATCACTTTGTTTTGTCAACAGTTGCATGAAAAAGACCAAAATCAAGCAAAGACTGCTTTTAGGTAAGGAGAGTATTCAAGTACTCTCTGGTTTTTAAATGCAGATTTGGATCATATCTGCAATTTTGTTAGTCAGAAGAAATAATAAGGAATAAGGGATAAGGTCCCTAAATTCTTATTTTTCAATAATTGTTTACTTGCCTTGATGAATTTCAAAAAGACAAGATGGCCAAAAGCACTAATTTTTCAAAGGTCATGCCCCTTTTCAGGTTGCTATGTCGTTCAGAGTGATATGCACCAGATATGCCCCAGACATGCCCAATTCTTTCCAATCCCATCATGAAATTCTGCAAGTGTGAACCTAAAAAGTCCCAAAGAGACTCTTGCATCATTAATACAGCAATGTTTTCAGCAGTGGACTAGGATTCTCTCTGGGTTACAAAACGAGGGCCAAACTCTTTGGTTTCTATTATTTCTTTGTCCAGCTCCCACTGAAGTCATGCTTTGTGTAATAGCAGAATTTAGCCCAAATGGTATGTGAAGCCTTAAGCAAAGAAGTAAAAAAGTAGGTTTTGCTGGACTCACTGCAGAGTTTCTTACTATTCCGCCTTGTCTTCCACTGCTGCATTTGAAAGACTGGTATTCAAGTATCTAGAAGAGTCAGTCCATACACCCTGTCCTCTGCTCAAGCACAGTCGATCTCTCACAGATTAAGATTATGGATTCTTAGGATATTTTTCTCTTCAGAAGGCTCTTTTTCTGTCTCATGTGGCTGCGAAAAGGAATAATGCAAGTAGCTATTTTACCCCTTTTATTGTATGAACTACCAGAATAGAGACATTAACATACCCAGCCTCACCCCAAGTACTCATACACGGCAAAGCTCTCAGAAGCATTGTGCCTCTTCTCTAAACATGCAATTTTATTTTTAGTGTTGTAAATCCACAGGATTTTATGCTACTCTTATATGTGATGGAAAAAATCTATGGAGACACTAAGAAATGTTCAAAAATTTTTACACTTCTATGCACTGAAACAGTCTGGACAACAGCACTACACTAGTAGGAGACTATTAAGGAGCTGGTACTGCCCTGCCATTTTTTCCATTATACATTTTTTTTTAGGTAGAAACTTATCAATGACAATCTGCTTTCTTCTGCAGATGTAATATTCTTCCTGGAATAAAGCAAATAGGAGATGCACTATTTCCTCAGTTTCAAGGGTTCTGACACAAAATAAAATTGGTAAAAGAATTTTGCAATCTACTCGTACCCAGATCGGCTAGTTTTCATGCGCTGAGATGTTGTCAGCTGCAAATACCACTGCAAAAGCACCAAGGAACATTCAGGTATGATATCACCTAGGTGATATAATATAATAAATAACTATAATATAATAAAACTGCAAAGCAGTGCAAAGGAGAACTGGGAGGGTTAGAAAAGCAAGAACATCTTGTAAGATGTGGTCCTGTGATTGCCAAGTTCACAGCTTCTCTAATGTTCCTCTGTCTTATAGACTTACCATGGGACAGCCCAACCTTAAGAAGATGTGAGGTTGGATTTTAGATGTGTCCCATTTGGCACACCTCCCCAGGCTACAGTCATAATAAATCTGATTTGATGAGGGATCCTGGGAGATTAAAAAAGTGAGCATGGGAGATCATTCTACAGGAAGAAAAAAACCTTAAAGCGAGGTTCTGCCTATTCAGGAACAGTATCTGGAGGTTGTGCACACTCTTGCTCTCTCTCTCTCTTTGGCCTCATAAAGCCCTCCTCTTTCCATAAGGAAAAATGAAGAGCTGCACCTGGTGTGAGAGCAGGGTAAAGTGCTGGTTTGTTCTGTGTTGGCATCTGGATTTGCCCTTATTGTCTAGCAGGCGTGGAGGATGTGACCTAGCTAAGGGGCTATGCCCTCCCAATGGGAACAGTGACAGAAAGACAAGGGAGACAACCCACAGAAGCTGTAGAAAATGTCTACTTTCCTCACCTCTTCCACTTCTAGGGCTGGATGTTAACTTCTGACTAAATATTGCAGTTTCATTTATTCAACTTTTTTTTTGGCTGCATCTGCTCAAGATCCTAGATTAAAACTAAACACAAAATCACAGGTAGAACTTTCATT
>VZTL01043633.1:0-18420 GCA_013400535.1 Scopus umbretta
TCTTCGGTCTCAAACTAGACTAATTTTCAGAACACAAATAAGCAGAATATTTAATGATATAAAGCAGACACACCTTTTTCCTCAGAAATGCAGAAGGGCAATTATTTACAAGTTATGCAAAATATCTTTTAACATCTGTAACAGGCATTAATAATCACAAATATATGACACATGATCTAGTTTAAGTGCAACCCCCTTTCCATAATCCACGCAGGACTTCTTTTGGATAAGCTTCACTATTAAAATAGAAAGAGCTATGTAATTCATGTCCTCTACGTCCAGCTTCTCACTGCTACAGCTGAGTTTGTGCCCTAAGATCAAGAGTCCCTTGACCCATTTAAGGTACTTTGTAAGACTGCTGACATTAACTGGCACGATGAGAGAAAAATGTTGGGATAGCTTGGAGTTCTCCGAATGATAAAAGCCAGATACACGTACAACAGTTAAGAATGCTCCTTCTATTGCTCCGGTCTACAGGGTTTAATTGTGGGAACAATTTTAGCGTAATCTCCTGAACTGCCTCCATGGTTCCTTCTGACATGCCTGCCCTTTCTACAGGAATTTTACTCTTTGCCTTTGGCTCATATCACAGCTATTAAATCCATAAATATGGAATGAGACTTCCATATACAGGTTTAATAATTACTACAGCATGAGCGATGTCTTTTAGAAAAAAAGAGACATTTGGTAGATATTTATAGTCCCTCTGAAATTAAACTGTACTTGTGAAATTCTCTTTTGTGTGCTTTATCATTGCTAAGGTTTTTGAAAAAGTGATTCAGTAGCTCAAATATATTCTAGTTGTACATTACAGCTAAGCCACAATGTCTCCAGAAATCTAAAAATTGCGTGACTGAAGATTTAGTGGATTAGTAGTAAACATACCGGAATGCTCTGGCACGCATTTAGAAAGCAACACATTTAAAATTACTCATGTGACTGAATAGACCATGTTATAAGGCTCACCTTTAGAAGGTTTGCCAGTGCAAATTATTTTTTTCTTCAGGATATCACAAGTAACTACACTAAAGGGGAACTATTTTTAAAATTGCATCTGGAGCTGAGCAAGTAGTCTGCTATGATAATGTTTCCATGCAATAATCTCTTTATGATACCTGCTTTATTTTACACATGCAAAGATCACAACAAAATGAAAACAAGAGAAGGAAATGTAATTATCTGAAGTTATTTTAAATTTAAAAGTACATATGGAGAATGGACAATTCACTCAAAACTTCAGAATCTTTCTTCACATGGTGCATCTCCAAATTAAATATTTCAACTCTGAATTTTAATTCTGATATACTTACAAAAACTTATAGCTGAAATAACTTTCAACAATGCTACATTTTTTTAAAATTTTTTTAAGATTCCACACAATATGGAAAGGAGACTCTGAAGAAAGTATTTTCATTAATTTTTCAAATTTAAAGTAGGAAGACAATGTTAATTAGCATAAATTTCATTCTTTTTAAGACTTAAAATCTGTAATAAGTCTAACTTTTGAAAGAAATGTTGGATTTCAAATACATTGTATGAAGCACAGTGTTCCAAGATCTATTCTTTACTTCTATTTCCAATTTATTTTCCATTTCTTCTTATCATCTAACATAAAGGATACAAGTTTTATGCAAATCAGGCAAGGAAGAATAACTGTAGCAGCAATCCTACAATCCTTGCCCTTTGACAGAAGCCTCCTTTTCAGTACGAGCAATCCTACCGGATTCAAATAATAGGAGTTTTGCATAAATCTTAATACTGTAAATTTCATACTCTGCCCTCTGCCAAACACAAGCATCTTGGGTTAGCGGGGAAATAAAGTCTGTCTTCAGACATTTTATATTAATTTAGAATACATCCAGCAAAATGTACTTAGGAGGACTTAGACAACAGACAAAAGCTTTGTGCTTCTGACCTAAAGAACACAAACTGGAATAATAGACAAACTGCAATAAAAGAAAACCAAAATTATACTTTAAGATGAAACGTCTGCCTTTTCCTGTAAGGATATCAAGAAAATTGTGACCATATCTTATGATGGATTCATTAGTACAGATGACACACAACGTTCAAGAAATTGGATTTCCTGAAAACCACAACAGATTTAAAACAGATTCATTCCCTATTGTTTCAGTTCCCTTTCCTAGTATGCAACCCAGTATCCCAATCTACTAAGCTTAATATGCAGTGAAAATTTCAACACTGATCAAAAAATCCGAAATTTCACATTGGTCCTATTGGAGGGAAAAATCCTCAGATTTTGTAGTTATCTAATACAGCTGACTTCCAACTCAACAATAAGCTCTCTCTAAAAAAAAACCAAAACTGTTTATATCTGTAATAACAGCACATACGTGTACTCATTAAAAAGTTAACTTTATACTGAAGACTACAAAAATCCAGTGAGTATTTAAGTCCTCACTGCACCCTACAAGCAATAATTCTGAAGGCACTGAGTCAAGACCACAAAGATACTGACACACAAATTAACAACTTGAGCATAAGAAAAGTTATTTCCAAATGTCGGAAGTTTTGTTTCCAGAACAGTTTCTTACCAGAAGACACAGCTGCAGCCTCATCTTGGTCATGATTCTCATGCCACTGCATCGTTCGGTAGTAACTGAGCATGACTTCCCAGAGGGCTTTGCAGAGATCAGCAAGGCATGGAATGTAGCTGTCTGATGTAATATGCTACAGAAAAACAAAATAATATTGTGAAACTTAACATTGTGTTCCTTCTTTGCAGAGGCAAAACAAACCACACAAACCCCTCCATATTCATACAGCTTGACTTCATATCAGTTTCCTTTTCAAAAATATTTGAGAGCTGATGAATTTCTGGGTTTAGTCAACTAATCAAATGCTGTCTAAAAGTGCAAAGTTTATTTGTTAGGGCACTCCCTTTTTTTTTTTTTTTTTCCCAGTTGGCCCATATATTAACGACCTCTTACATTTATGGAATAGCAGGTAGATACAGCAGTAAAGCCACACAGTCTAATGGTCAGCACATCTCATCATCAAAGAGGGATGCAGCCACCCCTGACATGCAGACACTGCATCATTCCAATGATAGAGATACTTGTACTTCAGTACAAGCAATCATAGAAGCCGTCCTGGCTGATGTCCCATTGGATCAAATGCTATATAAAGAAGTAGTTTAAAAATAAACAAACTTAGATGGCAGCGGTCCTCCCTCCCCAATCCACCCTACTCCAAAGAGCCATTGTGATTTAAGATATTCATTAGGCAAAGAGTATCAATTTTATCAGAGAGATTGATACACAGTAGAAATAACCAAGATGACATTGTCAGGTAAAGGGATGAATTTGAGAGGTGGTCTTGCTGGGTAAAGAAAAGACTGTAAAATATATCGCTTATCTGAGTGGCAATGGTAAATCACCCTCATCTCACTTGCTGTGAAGAAGCACAGTCTCACAGCTTATAAACAAGGGCAAAGTCCATCTGCACAAACATGATTCCAATTACATTATTATTTAAAGATTCTCAGAGAAGCCTAGAAATCAAACTACCACTGTTGTAGAAAACAGTTCATACTTTCCCACTGTTAATTCAGTGTCCACAATTGACTTCCGCAAAGCTAGTTAGCTTTTACCATGTGGGTACTGCATGCTAACCCAAAAATGTATATCCAAGATGATACAAAAGCTTTGGTACTACAGTTACAACAAAACTCTTCAAAAATAGTAACAGCTTCTGCAACAGTGATGTCAACATAACCATAGAAGTATAAAGCAAAAACACTCAGAAGAAAAGTGCATTAGAAACTAAGAAATGAAAACAAAAACACGGTCTGAAGACTTAAAGCAGAAGTATGAAAGGGCTACAGCCTGCAGAAGAGAGATCAGGGTTTGCTGGCTTTCTTCAACTAGAATTCATCTCAATGAATACTCTTTCTGTTCATTAATACTTATGTCAATTACCCCCAGTAAATTAATTTTTCATAATCCACTTTCACTCATATGAAGGCTCTCATTATGTGAGCCTTTTAAGTCAAAGGTGCACCTCTTCACAATGAAATGGTTTTCAATGCAGATGAGTTGTTTACTAGTTGAAGCTACACAATCCCAGGAGATCTGAGAAGTGAAAGAGCAGAAAGTGGATCAGAACATGAACTTTAACCTCCTTGTGACTGTACTTTGATTTAATAAATTGCAACTCATGTGGTGGGTCCTTGAGTTGATGAAATATGATGAGGGCTTAGTCTGTGACTGAAACAAAGAAAGAACATTCAAGATAGAAACATAATTTTGTGTTTTAAATCAATGTTACAACCACCTAAAATATCTCACACTCTCTCTCCACCACCAAAGTTTAAGAAAATTTCTTAGGATGTAACTGTAAGATCACAAGGGAAAGAATTAAAGAGTGAACTAAAAATACTATTCAAAATACAGTAATTCATTCTAATAACATTAAAAAAACCTAACAAAATATACACATGCAAGAAACTGCATCCAAAATCTATACTACAGGAAAATATGTGGTTATGCCCAGTCCATGATCTGCCTATCATCAGGCTTTTGCATGTCAATGTTACAGCTGTCCCTTACCTTGATACCAAAAGTGTAGATTTAGTGCAATCAAAACCAGCATGAATAACCAATCTCTCAATTAGCCTGAGCTGTGTTAAGAAACTATAGTAGCTGCAGGGTTTTCTTAATAACTGAGTCCCTACTTACATGAGGTACACTTACAACAGTGGAAAAATTCTGAAAAAAAAAAATACATATATGTAAGAATTACATACTGTACAGAGGTCTTTGTACTGTAACTTCTGAAACTTGGTGTCTGTGTTTCCTGCACACAGCTCCACATATCCAAGGACTACTTGAAACACAGTGTTGTGAATGGCTTGAGTGAAGTGCATATGTAACTGGTCCATTGCTGTCTGAAAGAAAAGGAATAACATGAAATCAAACAGTAAAATTCAATTTGTCATATGCCATAGTCTTTTAATGTAAGTCTATTTCAGTACTGAACACAGAAGATTGTAAGCATGGCCTCCAATCTTTGTTTCAAAAATACCCAACATAGGACTTGGCAATATTACAATATGGTAACGTAAAAGACTTCAGGTATTACCAGTAAAATTGGGTTTCCCTACCATCTTCCCTCTATAACTCACCAGTTTTTTTACATTATCCCTAGCAAATATGAATTTTACATGTATATAATACATTTAATGATTGAATATACTCATTCGTTCATTTACTGTTCCAACCATTGATGAATGTGTCAAAGACAAGTAAGTTGAGTTCAGTGCTATTTTTCCCACTGGAAACACTTCCAACTAAAATAAAAACATTTCCTTTGCAATTAATAAAACTAAAACCACAATTACAAAGTCTCCAATCCATCCACTTGCCAAACTGAGTTCCTCGTTGAAGAATACAAAGTAGGATTAAGTGTTACAGGAAGGCATGCACATCACATCAATAAATTTCTTACAAAAATCTTCTTTGCAATAAAAACAAAATATGACATTTGTTTAACAAAACTTTTTTTTTTTTTTTCCCAGAAAAAAAGTACCAGTACATGTACTAAATACTGATGACTATATAACATACACATTTTGCCATAATCGTGTCCGAGTTTCAGGTCAGGCTGTTTCCCTGAACAGTTAATAAATTGTACATAACATTGATCCATTTCAGACACTGAATTTTCTCACTGTTTCCAGATATGCTAATACTTACTATATATGGTATATAAGAATTGATAAAAAAATTATTTGATAAACCAAAATGAAGTTCTCAAATCCTGCAGATCTGAAAACGGTCAGTTTTGCTACTTGCTATTTGACAGCTACTGCCTAGAGCCGAGAACTCAATCACCCCCATAAGAAATGGACAAGCAATTCTGCTTCAGTCCAATCACAAATAACCGATCTTCTGCAGCTAGTCCTAACTTGAATTAGTCAAAGAAAACAGAATGACAAATGGAAACATGAGAAGTACTGCAGACACTGAAGGTTCTTGTCATTTTGTTTAATGAGGACGGATCAAAATGGGAGATATTTTAATAATGATGCAACTGAATTCTTTTCAGGACAAGTTCAAAATACATACTTTAATAGTAATAAAAAGAATGTCAAAAACAAGTCATTCTATCATGAGAAGAGAGCAGGCAAAACCGTGCAGTACCAAATAACACATTTGTTTTGTTCAGAAACTTCATTCCTCTCCAACAAAAAAAATCTGCCTTTCTCAACATATCACGCACTGGACTTCAGAGCAGTGAATGCATTACATCTACTTTTGTTCAGTAAAGAAAGAAATTGCATACAATGCACTAACAAAGGAAAAGTCTAATTAATCTTCTCCCCTGATTTTAAGTTGCAGTCTTTAAGCATTCCAACAATTTTGCACATCGTCAAAGTATGGGAAAAGAAATCCTACTGCAGAGCCACACTGTTATCACAGTTAAGCCATGGAAAAAGAACCCAATTTTGCTAGAAAGGTTCTAATTTGAAAGAAACAAAAATTTAAAGACAAACTCAAAAAAGGCATTCTAATGTCAGATATGCTTCTGAATACTGGGAAATAACATTAAAAACAACCAAGCATAATAAAGAATGAATGGGGTTCTTGTCCTGTCTTCATCAGGGGACAGGCACTTGACATGAACTTTAGCAACTAAAGCTTTCCGGAGTAATCTCTTCTCTAAGCAAGTCGTCATTGCTACACTGCCACCACCACGTTTAGCTTCACTGTTAGGAACATCGATCACTGATGAAAGATGCCTCCAGCACTTTCTCATCTCCTTACCCCCCTTTACTTCACAGGAAGTTGGTACTAGCTCCCAGGCTTCATATCTGCTTCAGAAGGAAACGGGTTCACCACCTTCCCAGAGAAACCATCCTAAGCAGCAAGGCAGTGCACCAACAGAAGATAACTACATCCTATCAGAGAGTTTAGACCTGCTCCTATTTACATAAAAAAAGGTTCTAGGTACACAGAGATGTAACTTTTAGGACATGTCCACAGTATAGGTTTGACATGCCTTGTGTCATATTTTGTTGCCAAAAAAAATCTCCTCACATCTTCATTCCTGTTGCCTTCAAGTACAACATAAAATGAGAATGTATACATACAAAGTACAGGTTGCGCGCAACTCAGTAACACAGACCTAGCTATAAAAAATAGTACTCACATGCCTAAATACAATTAATAATGCAAATAGCATTACAAACAGCTGAAATATGGAACCATTACAGTTACACCACGTCCAAAAAGCTACATGTTACAGTAATACACAGTTTACCTTTAGCAAGTACTGTTAAATTATCTGAGCATTATAAAAGCTTTTGCATATTCAGCAAGATTCATCAGCATTAGTGCCCTGGTTTTAGCTGGGGTAGAGTCAATTTTCTTCATAGTAGCTAGTATGGGTCTATGTTTTGGATTTGTCCTGAAAACAGTGTTGATAATTCAGGGATGTTTCAGTTACTGCTGAGCAGTGCTTACACAGAGTCAAGGCCTTTTCTGCTTCTCACCCCACCCCACCAGCGAGCAGGCTGGGGGTGCACAAGAAATTGGGAGGGGACACAGCTGGGACAGCTGACCCCAACTGACCCAAGGGATATTCTAAACCACAGGACATCATGCTCAGCATATAAAGCTGGGGGAAGAAGAAGGGAGGGGAGGGACATTACAAGTGATGGCATTTGTCTTCCAATGTAACCATTATGCATGATGGGAGCCCTACTTTCCTGGAGGTGGCTGAACAGCTGCCTGCCAATGCGAAGTAGTGAATGAATTCCTTGTTTCGCTTTGCTCACATATGCAGCTTTTGCTTTACCCATTAAACTGTCTTTACCTCAACCCACAAGTTTTCTCACTTTTACCCTTCCGATTCTCTCCCCCATCCCACCAGGGAGGAGTGAATGAGCAGCTTGTGGCAATTAGCTGCCAGATGGGGTTAAACCACAACAATTAGGAAAATAAATTTCTGTCACAGTACTCAAAGCATCACACTGTTACACCACTGTTCTTTGTGACTTACTCAGAAGATGAGTACTAACCTGTGTTTTTCCAAGCAGCCTGTAAGCCTGCTGAACTTTTGTATAATGGCTGATATCAAAGTTCTTGCATATTTTGGAGAGTGCTACGTCCAATTGTTCCTATATAAATGAAGGAAAAAAAATGTGTTAAACACTAAATAAAAACAGGCCAAGTAATACATTACTTAAACAACAGCAAGCAAGGAAAAGATGTTTATTTAAACAATCCGATAATTATGTTTGTTAAATAGCCAAGACTGTACATCACTGGACTATTCTGAGGTGCTCAGAGGTTACTTCTTGCAGCCTGAAGTACTTAAGTCTGAAATTTCTGTCAGCCAAACATTTCCACCATTTCTAAGAACAAGCACAGTAAAAAGTACACTACTTCACTGAAGTCAAATTCAAAGTGATGTTTACTTTGAGAAGGTCTAGCACCCCAATATGGGAAAGCTGTGATTTCTAACTTGGTCTACTCCCACTCCTAAGAAAAACCCAGATCTGGGGGAAAAAGCAATTCAGCTCAAGCAATTCAATTACAGACTTCTTAACCCTCTGACTGCCATCTATTAAATGGAATTAACACTATCTGACTTAAAAGTTCATTGTGAAATAAGTCATTTATGGTGTACTATACAAGCACAATGATCAGTACCATAGGAGAAAAAAAAAAAGAAAGTGCACACACACACAATTACTAGTTCTGTCATCAGAGCTGTGTCTGAACATACTGAACAGCTTTGCAATAAATGAAGTTCATCTATTATGTGCAGTGAATGAAAAAAAAAACTAAAATAGGATCGTATACTTAATGACAAACTAATAAAGCTTCCAAGAATTTGACCATGTAGGTTAATAATGTAATTCTCACTTAGACACTGTAATATATTCAGAGATATACAGACTAACTCTAGTTATTTTCAATCAATCAACAGTACAAGAAAAGAAAACAGGAATCAATAAGATGTAATAACATACACAGCTAGCAGATATTTTCTCTCCTTACTAGTCACTAAAGCCATTTCAATTCTTATTATTTAAGGATCTTGCAATGTAGCCTTGCTCTTGCAAATAGAAACCACAGGAGATGCTTGTTTAGTCCCTATTGTACTTTTACTTACTCCACTGGAAAATTTTCATTAATTACTTAACTAGCCACAAAATATTTATGGATTGTAATCCTAGNGCGGGGGGGGTTACTTTGTTGGGTTACTTTGTTTTTAAAGCAGATCGGTATTTTCTTTAAGCACAAAAAAGGAGATGAATACAAGTAAACACTGCATTTTTTCCCAAGCAAAATGGTAAAAGGACAAGTAACCTAAAGATTCAGAACTTCATTAAAAGTTTACTCAGCAATTTGAATTTCAGCCATATACTGATTTAAAAAAATTTCCTTCTCTTATTTCATGCAGAACAGCTATACAAAGAGAGAAACAGCGATATCAAACTGCCCATGAACAGAACTCTTAAACACCGCGTACTTTAATCTTTTCACCTACGTTTTTCAACCGTTCCTTCCACTATAGCCACCCTGCATTTTATTTGTAACATAGTATAAAAGTAAGGTCAAAAAATAAAATAATGAAATACTAATTAGCAGAATTTGATTCTATATTAATTAGAGCATGTATTTCACAGGAACACTCTATGAACCCCAGGATGACTTACATTTCTCCCATATGCACAGACATAATTCCAGTAGAAAGTACATCGTTCCACAGGAGGAAAATAAGGTATTTCTATAAATTCACAAGCAATAAATAAAAATCTCAAATATGATTATTTAGCTAGCTGTGAATTGCTTTCACCAACCAACATGGCACATTTTACCCAATTTTAGTACGAGCAGAATTTGCTCTGCAAAGCTGTTACTGGAAAGAAGTAAAGGTGCATGTCTCCTTTTAAGTAACGGCAATGTTTGCTCAGAAGGAACAAATGGCAAGTAAATGAAAGCAACAGGAATGCAAGCTGAGTGATCTTAAAAATAAATACAAGTTTAATGACTGGTCTATATGAGAGTAAGAAGAAAACTGTCATTTCATTAGCAGTTTTGAGCCACCCACACTCTGAATAGAGCGTATATCAGTGAAAGAGTAAAATAACAAAAAAACAGCTTTGTGAGAAAGTGAAAGTATAGGAAAGGCATAAATGAAAGAAATTTAACAAAGTTCTAACTGTACGGGGAATTAAATAATGAGATATGATAAATATACACTAATCTGACTTTCTAAAGAGCACATGACCAGAGGCAGAGAGCTGCTGGGATAGCTAATTCAGTTTCCTGCTATGCATTACATGTGTAGACATTATATGCACTACATATACATATCTACATTACCAGAATTCTTACAAAAAGCTTGCCAAGTTCCAGCTCAAAATTACCTAGTAAAGGAGTCTATTGGGTTTGTGTGGCCAGGTTCCGGTAGCGGGGGGGGCTACAGGGGTGGCTTCTGTGAGAAGCTATTAGAAGCTTCCCCCATGTCCGATAGAGCCAATGCCAACCAGCTCCAAGATGGACACACCGCTGGCCAAGGCCAAGCCCATCAGCAACAGTGGTAGCGCCTCTGGGATAACAAATTTAAGAAGGGGGGAAAAAGCTGTGCAACAGCAATTGAA
Organism: Scopus umbretta; assembly: GCA_013400535.1. Classification (NCBI taxonomy): domain Eukaryota; kingdom Metazoa; phylum Chordata; class Aves; order Pelecaniformes; family Scopidae; genus Scopus; species Scopus umbretta. The sequence goes on from VZTL01043633.1 coordinate 10,640, forward strand.
GACAGAGAAGCCTGAGAATATGTGAGAGAGAGCGCCCTGCAGACACCAAGGTCAGTGAAGAAGGAGAGGGAGGAGGTGCTTCAGGTGCTGGAGCAGAGACTCCCCTGCAGCCCGTGGTGAAGACCATGGTGAGGCAGGCTGTTCCCCTGCAGCCCATGGAGGTTAATGGTGGAGCAGATATCCACCTGCAGCCCGTGAAGGACCCCACATCAGAGCAGGTGGATGTGCCCTAAAGGAGGCTGTGACTTTGTGGGAAGCCCGTGCTGGAGCAGGTTCCTGGCAGGACCTGTGGACCCATGGAGGGAGAAGACCACGCTGGAGCAGGTTTGCTGGCAAGACTTGTCACTTTGTGGGGGACCCACACTGGAGCAGTCTGCGCCTGAAGGACTGCACCCTGTAGAAAGGACCCATGTTTGAGCAGTTCCTGAAGAACTGTAGCCCATGGGAAGGACTCACATAGGAGAAATTTGCAGAAGACTGTCTCCCATGGGAGGGACCCCACTCTGGAGCAGGGGAAGAGTGCGAGGAGTCCTCCTCCCAGGGAGGGAGGAGTGGCAGAGACAACATGTGATGAACTGACTGCAGCCCCCATTTCCTATCCCCCTGCACTGCTCTGGGGGGAGGAGACAGAGAAAACTGGGAGTGAAGTTAAGTGCAGGAAGAAGGGAGGGATGAGGGAAGGTGTTTTTAAGATTTGGTTTTCTTTCTCATTATCCTACTCTGATTTAACTGATAATAAAGTAAATTACTTTCCCCAAGTTGAGACTGTTTTGCCTATGATGGTAATTGGTGAATGAATTCACCCTGTCTTTATCTCAGCCCATGAGCGTTTTGTTGTATTTTCTCTTCCCTGTCCAGTTGAGGAGGGAAGTGATAGAGTGGCTTGGTGGGCACCTAGCAACTAGCCAGGGTCAACCCACCACATGGAGTTTAAAGAATTCCTACTATTCATGAACTTTTTTTTGCCACCAATTTCCAGCAAGACACTTATCATTTTATTTTCATTTGGTTTTGCAATACTATCTACCAACTTAAACTGATCTTAGTGGCGTCTCTCCCAGCTATTCAAGTCTTACTTCCTATGCACTAGCCCTATCCAGCAGCCTCCAGTTTGCTGACCTCTGAAATTTCCAGTGAAACTGTGATCTCTTGTGTAGCTTATCCAAACTTATTGGCATGCTGCTAACTTACTTTTCACAATTTTTTAGGAGTAGTCTAAAGAATTCACAGCAATTCATGTACTGCAAACTACCATATATCTTCATTGTACAGAGAGCATACCTTTGCTCTAGTACCTCAAATATTATGTGCCTATTTTATTTGGCTGCTCTACCACTTAAAGTGGGCACAATTAGAGAGCTGGGGTCATAAATTTGGTAACATATTATAGAGCATTTAGGTTGATTGCAGCACAAAAGTCTACATGAATAGCAATGACTACAGCATTCCAAAGACGGTACTTGAGAGAAATGTGCACATTCTGCAATTGCTAATAACATTGTATTAGAAAGCTCTAGTACCTAGAGGTTAAATACTAACATATACTAAACATCAATATATTAATTCTTACCTCTATTTGTTCCAAGGTGTCTTGCAGTTTTGAATTCAACTCACTATTCATGGAAGAAAAAAAAATGTTTAAAATAAAACTACTGATCATATTAACATTTCACTCCAAGTTTCTTGATTCCAAAAAACACGTTTGCCTGCTATAAAGCCACAATATAGTAATTTATCATAAATCATTAACCTGCTGTTACTGTGTCAGACTAGCATCACCACATTACTATTATTACTGAAAGGCACTTACTGCAGGCATTTGCAGTACTACTATCACTTCGAATTAAACTGTGTGTTGCAGCAGCACATTATCCCGAGTTTATAACGCAGTGTTAAGAGGGCCCAGACAAGACCCCATCCTGCTAGGATTTAGCCAAGCATTCAAAGACATTCCCCAAGAAATAAATGCTCTAAATGTTTTGATTTGGCACTGTTGTCTACAGCACAACATACCCACAAAGGCCAGGGCTGTCAAGTATTTACAAACTATGGTATGGTAACATATTTGTTGCTTAGGAACCCCTTACAGAAACACTATAGGGGAAAAAAGAACTTAAGCTTACACAATTCTCAGAAAATCTTTTTAAGACCATCATTTCACTTCTCTGAGACATCTTTGGTATAGAAAGATCAACAAAAATAGCTACCATAGGAGAAACTATTTAGGACAAAGAAAGGCACAAGTGCTCCCTTCCAACAACCAGCTTTAAAAATTTCAGAACACCAGACAGAAAAATGACAGAAAACATGACTACTATGCTTTTGTTTGGAAGTGTTGAAGCAACACAGAAATAGGCAGTATTTTCATTTCAAGCATGGAAAGCACAGAATTTTCATGTGATAATCACAATACCCGATTTTAAGAAAAACTTACTTCTGTGCTCTGAATCTTCTCCTCAGGGGCCCACGTTAACTACCAAAAGATAGATTCTAGCTTCCCTACCTAGTTCTCTCTACTTAAACAACACACCCATCATCCCTCCTTTTTTGGTTCTGTCAGATAACCTGGATACAACATCCTCCAAAGAAAGGTTTAAATAGAAAAAATTGCATCAGAAAAAGCTGGCATTAAACACTGAATCAAGTAGCCACTATTTCCTTGTTGTTTTTCCACATGCAACAAGCCTTCAAACAGAAAAGCCTCCATAACAATTTCACGTTACTACATCTCCTGCTGGAGTGTATGAGCATTTCCTGTTACTCCCAACTCTTTTAGCTGGCAAGATGATGTTAGGACAAGAGTAAGAACCTTGCTCTGTGCACAGAATCGCTCCTTCTCTCCATCTTTTGAACTAGGTACAGCACAGACCATCACCCCTTGTAAATAAACATATAGTTGGTTTACATGTTGAAATTAACTGATCTAAAATACAGAAGCTGCTGACATTAGTAAAAATGATGCAATGCACAGATAGCATCTGCACAGACTGAACAAATAAAGCAATTGTACTGCTGTAAGTCCTGTGAAAATTCACAAAGCCCCTAATGGTACCATACAAACACAAGACTATGATTCCTTTCAAACAAGTGTCATGAACATGCTGCTGCTAATCTAGCATTTCTAATTAAATTAAATCTAGCTTTTCTAATTAAATTAAAAATACACACAGATTTTTCACCTCAGCCAGGCAACCTAAATTCTCACACATGAAGAACTTGCTCAGCTACTGCAGAGTAGGGCTGAAAAACTTCCCGGGCTCCAGAAACCATTTCTTCATTATTGCTGGTGATCACATTTGACTAATTTCATCTGTATACCAGCACAGATCCTCATGAAAACTAGTTCCTTGTTTCCACTATTAATGCTAGGCAAGCCTCAGCTTGCAATCACCTGGTGACACAAGAGGCTTGGGCAGCTCAGGGACCTGAGCACTCACATCACAATTCCCAGCAGATACCCCAAGACTGGAGCCATTCTGGAACGGTGTACATTTCTTTTGGGAGAGAAGGATGGGGAGGAATTCAAAAAGATCTTGTTCCACATGAAGCACAACCAAGGTGAAACTGCCACGTCTTTCTTACCCCTACCATTTACTGCAACTCCTGTGACAGTGCTGTCTTCCCATTCACATGAGGGCTCAGGCACCAATTTTAAATATACACATTCATAGTTTATTTATTCAACGAAGCTACAATATATGGAGGTGTTTGCAAGAATACAGCCTACATTTATGCCGGCTAATTTAGGAAAAGAAGGTGTGATCACAAAATTTCGTAAGAAAAGTAATTTCAATCAAGTATTGAAGTGAAAAGGTAGAAATGCAGTGTCCAGTTAAATCTGTATGCATTTTCTAAGCCAGCATTATAAAGCTAGTGCTTGGACATAATGGCTATGTGATGATTACGAACGCCCATTTACCATAATTGAGAATCTAATTCAAGGCATTCATTTCATTTATAAAAAATGGATTAGAAGTCTTTTTTTGCATCCTCATCCACACAAATATAAACTAGTGCATTTTTAGAAGGTACGTTACTGCAACATAACATTTTGATCCAAATGCAAGCCATGCTGTTATCTGACACTGCATTTTCGTACAGGTTTTTTCAGGGAGTCTACTCATATCAGAACTGACCAACAAGCAGAAGGCAAAAGACTTTGATTTATAAAAAAAAAAAAAATGAATCACATAATGCAAGCATTCCCTAGGAAGAAGACAATGGTGAATGAAAATAACAGACATCCAGCCTATTATTTCAAAGAAGATGAGCAGCCACCCTCAAAACCAAAGTCTTGGCATGGAAGCCGAAGTGCTTGCCTCCACTGATTATGCATACTCCAAAATAAAAAAAAATTACGATTCATAGAAAGGTTTAAATCTCTTGCTGTTTAAGAGCGACAGCAAATTCCTATCACCATGTAGCAAGAAAAATCTGAAGAATGATCGTACAAAGGAAAGCACTGATTCTTGTCATGTGGACAGCGGACAATCAAAGGGATAGTGTGAAAATTTCACGGTAAGATACAGAGGTGATGCTTCATAAAAGCACATGTTATAAATGCTGGCATGTGTCTGTTTTCTTGACTAGCTGTTTTTTACTGCAGTCCCAAACAGAAATGGAAAAGATCTATTTATTCATTTAGCCCAATCCCCTGCTAGTGAGACATTATTCCATACAATACATATTCTCTCAGACTTCTGCAAGTAAAACAGTGCACTGAGACCGAAATGTATGCACTGGGGCTGGGATTTACAGCTAGAATATTCTTCTGCTCTCACAACGCAAATAAAAACAAGCTCAAAAAAACTCTTTCAGAATAAAGAAGCAGTGCTGATTTTTTCTGTCATCATCCTTTCTTTCAAGAAACTCTCTTCTTGGATGCAAGGATATTCTTTTGAATGCAACAACAAAGTAAATCCTCACAGCTATTTGTCATGTATCTTGTCAGTATGTGATCAGATTTAAAATAGTATGACTTCTGCAGTTAAATAGTCCAAATGGCAAAAACGTGAACTGTTAGTTTAAGTTCCAAATTTTGCTATACTTGACGTAGTACAGTGGAAGCAAACTTTGAAGCTGCAATAACAGATTGAAGTGAATCAACTTTAAATAGAAACTTTCATATCGTTTACACAAAACAGAATTTAAGTCAAAGAAACTGTAATTTAATCTAATCTTGAAAGAGCAAGGTTTTCCAGATAAGCACTCTAAGACTCTAAGAAATCAAGCTGCCTTTTCAAGCCGAATAAATGTTGCTAATTTCTCCAAAAGAAAAAAATGCAAGAGATACGCAGATTAAATCAGATTAATGTTTGGAGCCACAGAGCAATAAATACTAAGGAGACCTTACTGAACAGTATAGATGAGACACAGGTATGGAAGACTGCAAGACCCATCTCTCTACAGAAGGTAGAGTCAAGCAGAGCAGAAGTTGTTCAGCAGCCATCTTGCTTCTCAACAACCAAATTGTCAAGGACTAAGGGAAATCACAGTCATTTTTCCTCATTCAAATTAATAAAGAATAGTTTTCATTCACTACTATATAAGGAAGGGATTCAAAATTTTAATATATGTAGGCAAATGTTGGCTGTACAGTCAATTTATGGATTGATTGGCTATATTACTAGGGATATAAAACACACAAGTTTCATGGAACTAAAAACAAAGCAAGAAGCAGCTTTGAAATCTGACTTCAGAATAGACAGGGGCTTATTTCCAGGTATAGTTTCTAACTTTACATGCTTTTTTGGCGCATCCTGAAACAACTATACCTCAAAAGCATATCCTGAACTGAAATCGAGGATCATGGGCAATTACTCTGAAGTTGCAACAAAGCACACGTTTAGAGGACAGAGGGAGGCAAAGCCTGCGTTTTTATAGATTTTGGCCCTTCTAAGTCAGACAGTTTTCTGACAGAAGATCAATGTCAGAATTTTACCCACGAATTTAAAATTCAAATTATTTTTAATAACACAAAATCTAATTACTCTAATGATGATCTTAGTGGATGAAACATCAAAATTCCCTCCATTTTACTGCTTTATTGTCATATCTACTAGGACTTTGAACTTAATGTTTACCCCATTCTTTTTTTTTTTCTTTCTAAAAAGCAATGGAAATGTCAAGTCTTTCTAAGCTAGGAACTGCAGATATTTGAATTAGTTCCAGTTCTGAAAGCAGTTCCTCCATGACAGCATGAAGCTCTGCCCTTGCTAATTTCATTGTCAAATATCAGGGTAAGTTATCCTCCACAAGCTATCCTGCTGTTGGTAAACCAATTCCAGAATATAAGCTTGCTTATTAAAAAAATTAGCTCAGGTTATCTCTAGGCTGCATGTTGTAGCACAGTTATAATTCAGTCTTAGTTGAAACTTTACCTGCCAACATACTACAACAGTTACAAAACAATGACATAGTCCAAACATAGATTATATAGTGTTATGACTGTGAAGACCGGTTCAGGGAGGGGGGAAACTACTGAGGATGCTTATGCTTTTCTAAATGCCTCAATTTTACTTTTCTAGGCAGAAAATTAAATTCCAATCAAAGCTGCTTTAGAGAATGAGAATTAATGATCACTGGTTTACACCATTTAAAAATAAAGTCATATAGAAGCTGAAATCTGCACAATGTTACTTACCTTATACAACTGTAGTGTTTGAAAGTGCTGGCAGCTTTCTGACATTCCAAGCACAGCTGAATAGCTCCTGGATAGTCCTCTTCCTTAGGATAAAATATAATGGAAAGCTAATGTGGCTTTTCAAGCAAACACTGCAACACTCTTTTTTGCTTGCATGCCTATGTATTAACATTAAGAACAAAATATTTTGCCTCTTACATCTACACAGTAAAGTTCAAGGAAATGAGTGAGGGTCTATTGCAGAACTTAATGTGCAAGCAGTTTAGAATTAGAAACAGACAACATGTTAGCAACATCTGAGAACACTATGTATTACATTACCTTACTCAAGTGGCTTGCTGCTTTGTTTCCTTATGCATTCATACAAAACATATCAGAAAGTTTTTATTACAAAACAACTGACATCTTCCCAGTTAACTTTCAAATCTTTCTTAATACAATATGATCTATTCATGAGCAAGGAAAGAGATAAAAGCTCAAGCACTGGTAGGTTGTTGCCATAGTTTAAAAAAAACCTAAAAAGAGACAAGGGAGAAACTCCAACATTATGCCAAATAAACACTATTTAATTTGACACATTCTGTAGCTAATTAGAAATTAATTTAAAGACAGCTGGCTCACACAAGGCCCCAGGACAAAAAGAACATACTTTAGAAAAAAAATCATGGAAATACTGTTCTAATTTATATGAAGAATATCCAATAGATAGACAGATCAATCAGGAAGCACGTGAAGATGCCAGGACAATACCAAAACAAAAACACACACGCAAAAATGTAGAACCCCAGGATCTTGCCAACAGAACACGGGCAGTGCCTTGGGTATAACTACTGGTTTTGTATTCTATTAGATATTATTCTATTAGATATGAGGCCAGAAAGGCTCTTCAAGGAAGGAAACACTCTTTAATAGCTAAGAGCTTCCCTTTTTTACCCTAATTACATCCGTTATATTACGTGCTTCAGAGAGCTCAAATGCAAAGCTGTTACTGGAATTTCAAAGTCATTGATTGAAGAGTAAAAACGCAAGGGCAATTTGTATTCAGCTATTATCATAAAGGAGTTTCTGAAATGAAATTGGTTTTAACAGCAGCATTCTAATGCAGATCAAGTTTAGCTAAAAACACAACCCCCCCCCC
>VZTL01043635.1:0-18217 GCA_013400535.1 Scopus umbretta
CTTTTCCAACCCTAATAATTCTACGATTCTATACTTTACCTCCAGCATGTCTCCTGCTCTCCTTGCAGACCCTCCAATAGCAAAAGTTTTGACAATGTCCTTAATGGCAGAAACGTATATGGCACTTCCAACTCCTTTGGAGCTTAAATCTACAGATATGAAAATATTACAGAACTTAAGTCAGAGTAAGATAAATATATACTATCACCAATTATTAGTATGGAGAGAAAGGGCCCCTAGAGGTTGTATGTCTCAAGGAATGACACAGGAGTCATCTCTAACTACGCACCATTTACACACACAAATAAGGAAACCGATAGTCGCTGGATCAGCAGTGGATGGCAGCCCCTGAAAGAGCTTCATGCAGGACTTTGCACATGCAGAACAGGCCAAAGTCAAGCTCCATCTATTTGTATTGGCTAATCTAAAACTAACGGGAAGCAAATTCCAGCCTAATCCAATTATTTGTGCTAAATTAAAATCCCTCACTAATCCTTCATCAATGCCCGGTTATTTTACAGACAAGAGAAGCTGGGGGTGTCTGTAACTGATGGGAAACAGCGTAAGGTTAACACAAGCACGTGGTTAAGACCTGCTGCATGCCATGCATGAAAGCCTGCAAACCAGTGAAGAACCCCTGGGCTCCATCACAGCCCTGGGGCTGGACACGGGCAGCAGGTCCCTGCCGTGGAGCAGCCAGCCCCCTCCTCTGCAGGCTGCAAAACTGGTCACGCCAGGGAAAAACAAGGGAAGGGGAAACCACGCTGCCCGTTAGGCTTCCACGTGCTATTTGGAGACACATGGTCAGTGTGGCATGCACACAGCACGAGTGCCTTAAATAAACAATAGTAGCTGCATCGTAAGATAATGAGGAACCTCAGCACACCACAGACATAAAGAAAAGCTATGTTCTTGTCCCTCCCCAAGACAGATCTGATACAAGTAGCTCCAACAGGGACCATATGTCCAGATCGGGATCTGAAATCCCATCCTTGGGGTCCCAGCATGCTGCTCATCCCCCTCTTCCCTTAGGCCATCTGTCCCCAACTCCTCCCAACAGCCTGTGCATCCAGCCCAGCATGACTTGGCAGGGGAGCAGGAGCATTTCCACAACCGCTGCCCACAGTGCACTTGCTGTCTGGACACAGAGACATCAGTCTCCATGCTGCCATCTCGACAGGCTTCACAAGACACCCATTCACACCAGCACACCCCCCCTCCCCAACAGCCACCGCCCATGTCTCTTCCAAAGCACCAAAAATAAAAATAAACTCAAAAAAAAAATCCTTCAGCCTAACCATGATTTGACAGCATTTTCTCCACAGAGGAGGAAGACGTGTGGAGGCTCCTTCTGTAAGCAGCACTATTTGGAGCTCAAGTTGCTATTTATTTGTTAGATGATGGAAAAGAAAAGGAGACATCTATGTATAACAGCCCTCTTGAGAAAAGCATGAGTTTATTCTGAATGCACACAACAGCAGGGCAAAGCCAAGAGGTGCTTCTCAAGCAACATGATGCAGAAAACCCCACTTTCTGTGACTCCATGACCCAGCCGATTTCCAAGCGGACTCCCTTGCTGGGTCACAGACACCTCGCAGTCCACAAGTCCTTCCCTCACTCACCCTCGCTGATGAAAGACCAAGGCTAGCAAGACAACACAAACCATGGGAACAATTCCAGAAACCCCAGCAGCCAGCGGCATTTTTGCTGGAATAAGGCAAAGATCAATCTCTCCTAAACAGCACCTTTCTAAAAGAAAAAAAAAAAAAATCCTTCAGCCACTAGTAAAAATTAATGTGAGTTATATTTACTACATACATCCAAAAAAGGGGCTCTCCTGCTTTAGGAGACATTGGCAAGGACATGACCTTTAATGCCACAAATTAGAGCAGGGGGCGGATTTAGTGTCAAAGGGCCATCTCTGGTGGAAAGAAGTAATTCCAGCAGAAAGCCACCTCATGGGGATTTTTATTCAAGGAAAGGTTTCAAAATATAAACCAACAGGAGCTACTGTTGACTGCAAGCCCTGTAAAATATCTGGAGATTTTGTTCTGATCACTAGAGGTGTGTTCGGAATTATGAAATAGTTTTTGAGTTAATAAACAAACCAACAGCCAAAATCAGCCTGCAGTAAGAGTAACTTATAAAGTGGTTATTAATCAAACTGAGGGCGGGGGGGGGAAATCCTTATCTTATAGTCATTAGTAAAGGGAGACTTTGAAAGGTCATGGGGTAAAACCTGAATGTTAAAATGAGATCTCAAAAAACCACCAAGGAGAACCATTAGAAGAAATCTACGCATTCATCCCTCTTGGAAAGCGTGCTTTTCGCTGGCTCACAGACATCGGAAGTCAAGGCATTGGCTCCAACAGCTCGTCTCTCCCCTCCATATATCTGAGGGCAGAAACCAAATATGTGGACATTCATTATTCAAGCTCTTAAAATCTCAAAATTAAATTAAGTTTTCTTAATAAGCTACACATCATGCACTTCTTCTAAAGGGCTTCTTTTTTGAAAGGTTTAATAAACCTTAAATAAATAAATAAAACATTGTACATCAAGAAGTCATAAAGTTCAAATAAGATAACCTTGAATTTCGTTTCCTGCACATGGTAATGAAGCTCCAGAGTATTGGAAATTCCTGCTGCTGTGGAGAAAAATAAATTGGGCAGACGCGGTGAGTGCTATCCCTTAGTACAAATGAATATAAACAAGATGCAAGAATGCAAAGCCAGCATGTGCGGCCAGCTATAATTTTCTGTGATTAGAGTCTAAAACGAAATGTAAAACAACATCCCAGAGTGTCAAATTAGTGAAAAAAGTCATGAACAACATAAAAAGAGGATTTTTGAAAGTCTTACAACTCCCTATAAAAATGATGAAAATCAAAAGCAGATTCATCTCGGTATTCAAATGAGTTTTCTGCTTACACACCATTCACTTTTGTACAAGGAGGCTTGGTGGGGTTTGTGAGGTGCAGGCAGGGCCCTGGGCAGCCCCCCACTCCCCCCCAGCATGAGGTGCCCGGGTGGCACAGCACCCTCAGCCCTGCAGCACCCTTGGCTGGGGCTGCCTCCCATGCTAGCCCTCAGTAGCATCCAAAACCAAGCAATGATACACAAATGAAGGTTTTTCAGACAGGAAAAGATCTGCAAGATGAGCACTCATCCAAGAACAGTAAAACAATATACTACAAAATATTAAAAGTGCTTTAGGGAAGATCTCCAGGAAAATAATTTGGGGCTAGAGAGCGTTCCTTTGTCCAAGCCCAGATTTCCTCACAGACGTTACTGAAGAGCAACACCACACAGTGCTGCAGTGACGCAGTACCTGGCCTGCACATGCAACTATATGTTTTCCATCAAAAACAAGGCATGTCCAAGGCCAGAAGTATCTGATGAGTTCAGAAGAGGAGCCAGGCTCACCTACAGGGAATGATCAGTTCAAAAGGAACTGTCTTCTAGAAACACAAGGGTCAAAAAAACCCTCCTCGAACTCTGGTACGTGGAGTGTATAGAGGCCTACATACTACACGTGCAAAATCCTCATTTTACCTGTCCCCTCTGCAATTGCAAACATGCACAGCAATGCAATAATCCTAGCCAAGATGCACGGCTGCAGGAGGGCACGAAGCAGTATGCAGGGGAAATGCCTCCCCATGGAAACAGAAGATGTATCACTGGCTTGTCATCTGTACCATACCATAATCAAAAATCGCCCAGCATTCACTTTTACTTCACTTGAAGAAAAGCCTGACACCAAGGAAGTCTGCAAGGTTTGGGACAAGAGCAATTCCCTCATTGCCCTTAAGAACCGCCTCTTCCTGCATCTCATTCTGCCGCGGGGTGCTGCAGCAAGGCTGGGACACCAGCCTGGAAACATCTCCATATACTGAGCTCTCTGCCAGGCAGCTGCATTGCTTCATTCCCACTCCTAAGACTAAGCAAGCACTATCCTGGAAATAATCAGGATTTGTCTTCCCCTCGAGGCTGCGAACCTCTTGCTCTAATGAACATTTCAACCTCCTCAATTTCTAGCCAAAATGTGTTTCTGGCCAGCTCATCCCCACAGCAACACACTGCCCATAAGCATTCAGCTTCAGGTTTGGAGCCTTGCTAGCAGATGAAGATACATCTGCTTCCCTGCAGATAAACAGCTCTGCTGAGGAGGCTTCAGACAACATATTAATCCTTCTAAAGTCAGCTGTAATTTAAGGTCATTAAACAAGTTTAAATTTAACAAACTCCACGCGGAAAGCTGGCGTAGGGGGTTCCTATGGACGGTCACATTTATCAGCACATCTGTGCATCAGGCTGCTTCCCAACACGGTTCTTCAGTAGCCCAAGATCTACAGAAAGAAGCCATCAAGCTCTGGAGTCAAGGGTCAAGGAGAGGCAACATGAAGAGGTGTGCTCTCTCTCTTTCTCTTCCATCCCACGCACCCCCTTTTGTAGGAAAAGTGGTAGGGTATCGAAGCAGCAGGACCTGATACCACTGATTCCTGACACTTGAACAAAGTGTTTGCCTGTGAGTCTAGCTGGAAGCTACAAGTACAAAGATGAAAACTTACTGTTTGTCATGATAAAAGCCAAACAAAGCATGGAGGCCACTTTTTTCATTTAACACAGGAAGAGGCAGTATTAGGCTAAAGCCATTCCTGGGCAGCAGATGGCTGGGGCACTTGGTCTCCCACAGGAGAGGTGTCCCTCTGCCTTGACTCAGACGGGTGTGATGGCTCAAGACTCAAGAGCTCAAAGAGAAGCAGCACAGAGCACACAACTTCATCAACAAGGAAGCAGGAGACAGCACAATGCCAGGGGCCAAATCCAGTTTTCTACAGAAACATTACTCAGTCAAAGGACTTGGGATACTTTTGCCTCATTTTGAAAAGGGGCTCCAAGGAGGCCAGCAACCTGTGCACCTATTGTCCTACATTCATGCCCATCCCTACAACAGCTTGTCCTCCCATGCCCATTCCCTAGTGACACCAAAGAGCTACAAAGGCTTTTGCACATGCCCACCTATAACCAGCCCCAGTGACACCATAGCTATATTTTTAGTCCATAGCTCTTCATGTCCCAAGGACAGGCTAACTGCATGTGAAGCAGCTCTTCATTTACCCTGGGTGAACTTCTGTGAGAGCGGAGATTTCGGAGCACGTGGAGTTGAAAAAGTGTCTGAAGCCCCAAAGGAAAGACCCCATCTTTCTTCATCCCTTTCATCTTTACGTCTGGCTGCCAAGGGTCTTCAGAGATAACTTTACTTGGTTTATCACCTCTCAGAGTGCAAGAGCATGTAGTATAGAAATGAGTCTGGAACTGAGATCACCCAGGGAGCAAAGCCTCTCATTAAAGGTTGAAGCAACCTCCAGCAGAAAATCAGAGAAGATAGGGCTGAAGGATCTCATGAGACCATTTGACTTGCCGACCTGTTGATGCTTAAGCCTAGGGCAATTCTTAGCCTTTCCCACCCAAGTGTACCTCTCAATTGCTAAAAAACTTCCAGTTTTAGCCAACAGTCTCTCCTTGTTTCTTAACCTTTCACCCAGCAGCAATATCAGTAATTACAGATTTTTCTTATAAGATATTCAGCTCCAGTACACTCAAAGGGGAATAAAAGCAGGAGGTTATGAAAGTCTGGCTCTGTCACCAACCTGATTCAAGCCACAGCAAGCCTCTGAACTTATTTTCTTGCTGCCACAAGACTTTGATATGAGCTTTTCTACGAGACAGCTACTGGAACTCCAGACAAAAAGCACTGTACAAGAGCCCTGAACCATGCTCTTGAACACTGAGGATGCACCAGCCTCCTCAATGAATTCTTTTTGGGGTGGACACCCTGGGGACAGACCAAGCCTTGAAAAGACCCCATCACTACTGCAGAGCATGGCTGAAATACCACAAATGCACCTCTTTTTATCCCTGGGGGTTGCCCAGGAGGCTGCACATCACTGAAGGCACAGCTTGCCTCTTTTGAAGCAGGATTCAGGGAAGAGCATGGCTGGTTTCAGCAGCAAGAGAGTAAGGCCTCTGTAAAACATAAGGACTGTGATACTTCCTCAGGCCAAAGATCTCTCTAGCCCAGCATCCTAAGGTGAATTTGTCCAGTCTTTGAGCTCATACAAACTTTGAGTGCCCACAGTGATGAGAAGTCATCAGGAACCACCTCCCACAGGTTGTTTGAAGTCGATGCCTGCTGGCCCTTGTACGGTGAGAGACAGCAGTCATCCCCTGTTCAGTCCCTCCAAGCCACACCTGGTTTTGCAGGTTTTGATCACACCCTCACCCCCACCACTGGTTTTCCAGACAGCGTGAGCTCTCTTTTGTGTGCATCTCTAAAGCTCAGCCCTGCTGCTGGCGGTACAGCAGTCACAGCCGCTCACCGTGGGGTGTCACCCGTGCAGAGAAGGACCTGGGAGGGATCGGAGGTTCAGTGTCAAAAGAAGAAGTCTCATTAACTAAAAGAGGCTTAAGCTAACAATGGTTAGATGAAAAAAAAAAAATAACCTGGGAGCAAATCTATTCATCTTTTCTTATTTTAGCTGCATAACGGAAGTCCAAAGACACGGCTGTATGAGATGCTCAGCAGCACTCTGTGGGAGGGGTTGAAGCACCACAGTTGTAACCCATCATTCAGGCTGTTTACTACAAAAAGAAGCTTCACTCCCCTCAGACATGAAATTCACAGATTACTTCACACACATGCATCAAATCTGAGCCCTTATGAAAACAAGGATGGTGGGATGGTGCAGAGGGAACCACCACAATCATACCCATGGAGGAGAAGGCAACAGGTCTCAAAGGTTTTACGTGGAAGAGATCATGCCAGGCAGCAAAACTTTACTCCAGAGAAGTTGCTCACAGTCCAGTGCCTTCAACGGAAAAGAAGACTATTTTTTGTTCAGATAGAAGACAGTGAGTAAATACAGAGCGGTAGGAACAGAAGTTTTAAATAGGATTTTCCACTAATGACTTGGTCTTTATCATTTCCATTCTTCCACCTCTGCAGGAACACTGTCCCACAGCCGGGGGGAGAGAGGGGCAGCCCGCAGCCTCTTTCGGGGAGCATCGCGTGATGGTGCTTGCACAGCACCTGGCAGCGTAGAAAGTCAGATACCAGCTGAGCTCTCAGCACATTATTCTTTATAAATAGAAACTTCATTTGTTACTATAAATATCCCTAATTTACAATTTTGTTAAAAAACAAACCAACAACAAACCAAACTTGAAAGACTTTCACCAGATAGTATTTTGCTCTTATTTTTTCTCCCCAGCACTTTGAAAGTCTTCATAGTGGTTATTCTTTCTCTTTTTCTTAAAACAGAAAGTTTTCCTCAGCCCCCAGGAAATCCCTCTACATAGAATGGCAAGAAAAAAGGAAAATGATTCATGGGCAAGAAAAGCAGAGCACTACAGAAGCATTTTTGTATTCTCTTAATCAAGAGGAATTTAAGTATTAACAAGCTACAAATGTTAGAGAACTAATTTCACACACTTTTCTTTCCTCCAAATTAGGCTCTGTTAATTCTTAAAATAGAAAAAAATAGCATTTTGCATTGTAAATTACTTCCACTGCTGTGCCTTGAAGCCTCAATGAGCTACACTGAAATTCTCCAGCCAGTCGGACTGCAGAAACATCTTTAACACACAAAAAAATCTACATTTCGCTGTGAGCCTGACTACGCCCTCCTCCTTTCAAGCCCAAGTTACATTCCTCATAATTCAGTGGGACTTTAAATGACATTTGGAGAGTAAAAATCCAGCAGCTTATTCCTGGCAGAAGGGCAACGAGGGAAGAGATCTGCGTGCACCAACTTTCTGAATTAACTGGGGTCCGATGCCACACGGAGCTATGCAGCCTGCGAGGAGAGCCGTACGTGTGACCCATTAGCATTTCCCCTTCTTCCCCGGGCGCAGAGAAACGCTGCTGCACTTCCCTGTCGGTGACGGTGGCAGCAAGCACATTGCAAAGCCATCCGCGTGGCACGCTGAACTGATGGCTTCCTCAATTAAATACGCTGCTGAGCAGTGGCAAGGATTGCGTGGGGTATTTTGATAGGCAAAGGAGATAGGAACCCAGAATATCGTGCTACTTCAGATTTACTTTCACTGCAACCTATATAAAATGTGTCCCTAGTGGCACTGGTTGTTTTTTAAAATCATATATAAAGAAACTCTACACGGATGAGCTACCCTCGTGGAAAATAGGTTTAAACTTAGGTATAATCCCATCCCGAGCTACCTGGAAGAGAACAGGCAGCAGCACCCTCTTCTGCAACAGATACCTCAGGACTTACCTCGTATGGGGTTACAGGGTAAGGTACTTAAGGCAGGCCAAAACTGAAGATTGAGAGCATTTAAGGAGAGGAAATACATTCATGCTGGCACATCCCACCTCTTTAGTCAAACAGGTGTGGAATTTATTTTAGATGAAAGCCTTGCATATTGAACAAAATGCCCATTTCTTTACAATACAACATCCTATTTCAACTGATTTGGCACAGCAGGTACCCCACACACATCATCCCAGGAATAATTCTCGTTCATGAAGTATTTTCTTCCACCTTAAAGATGCACCCTTGCCACAGATATCTTCAGTGGCAGCACTGTACGTTGCCAGTGAAAAATCAGTGTTGACATCTATGCTTTAAGTTAAAAAGAAAATGCAATTTACAACTAATGTACTTCCAGATGAAAGAAATCTAGTTATCTTTCATGAAAGCAATTATTTAAGGTATCAGAAATAAAACAAAGCAACAACATGTTTGACAAGCGACATGCCCCAAAACTGATGAAACAGAAAGCAGATAATACCTTTTTTTCCACCAGCCTATGCTAAACAGGAGCGAGAGGAAGGGGAGGGAGAAAAGCCCCCATCTATTCGGGCGTAAATTAAATTGACACGTTCAATATCATCTGCATTAGGAGTACAACACTTTAACTGACAAACAATTCAAGCTATGAGCATGCCCTTCCCACTTCCCCGGTGCTCAGAAAGGCGCGTTAATACCAGGGACTGCAACAAAATGCTGCGATGTTCCCTATCCCGTAGCTTAGCAACTGTTTTTATTTCTTAAGGCTTGTCTGAGAAAGAGGGGCAAGGGGGATAAAATAGCATGGAGGAAGCAAATGTCATGTTTGGTTTCTTTCCGAGTGGCTGACGAGAGGGGCTAAGGACACACGGTCGTTACGGCCGGGAAGGATGCAGTGCTTACGGAAGGGCTCAGGCATCGGCGGGTGGCAATCCCGACCCAGTGGCTTCACCACCTCCCCGTCCTCAAAGGCACAGAGAAATCTCACCACGTCTAGAGCTCAGCCAAAGTAGAGCGAATGCATTATTTATTACCAGAAGCTTGGAAAAAAAAAGATGCTCAGAGACTCCTTCCTCCCTGTAGCTCTCCAATTCTTTGGCCACATCAAAATTCTTCCTGCTTAATCTCTGCTGCCTGCTTGAGAGGGAAAGAAAAGCCTGACTAACAAAAGCCAGAGCTTGCCCAGGCCCAGCAAGGCTCTGCTTCCTCGGTGCAGAGGGACAACAGGCTTGCCGCCAGCACGGCAGCCCACAACCACCCCGACTCACTTCCAAAGATATACTTATTATTACCAGAATACTTCACCTGAACAGCCTTAATAAAATACGAGGGGATATTAACTAAGCTGTAAAAATCTATAAAAATTCTGCTTTACAAGAGATATTTACCTATGAATCAGCAGTTGGGTTAATTCATTATTCAGTAAGCTTGTTATTTACAGTGTGTTACAGCTTTGTAAATTATTTATATGTGCTTGTCTCTGTCTGCGCATGATTTTCCCTTAAGAGACAAGAAATGTTTATTATCTCCCACACAGGGAGATTGCTTCAGTCAGAGGTAGGATATTAAAGCATCTTATACTCCGCTCCGGCTTTCTTCCCATCTACGTCCTGTTGTGCCATCGTGTACAGATGCAAACACACCGAGCGCAGGGATCCCAGGGAAATCCACCCCAGCGTCTGGGAGCCTTCAACTTGAAAATGCAGCTTTTTGCACCATGTAGGCGAGCATCCATTTAGACAGCAGCTACCCTGGGGCCACCGCCAGCCACAGGTCCAGGAGGAAAAGAAAGTTTACATTTTGTTTCATGTCGAAGTGTGAAAACCCACCGTCAAAATCAGATTCCTAACAGGGAACTTTTTAGCAGCTAATGGTAGGTCACGCTTTAAAATCTGCTGCCTAATCAGCAAGCACATGTATTTTGTGTAGCAAACGCGAAGAAAATCATCAGAGGGACCTGGTCTCCATCCCTTCAAGCAGAGAGCTGGACCATAGCTACGGAAAAGCCATCAAACACGCGAGCTCTGCAGCACCGCCATCCAAGGCCAACTGTTTTGGACACCAGGCATGAATCATGGAAACATTAAAAGCTCTCTTAGATCCAAATAATGTCAACAGGAGCTCAGTGGATTTTTACAAGCGTCTTCAAATTGGTTGGCCACCCAGCTCCCACTGGTACCAGCTGCAAGAGGAGTACTTTACAGCCCTCACGTAGCTGTAACAAATAGGGCTTAGCACCCATGTCCCTTGAAAAGTGACTCCGATGACCCACCTGATCCCATCTTTCCTTTGCTTAGTAAATCAGCAGAAAATAATGTTTAAACACCCTTTTGTAAGGCATCTAGCACACTTAAGACTTTTCATCAACAAAAAAACCCAAAACCCCTAAGCCCACGTTTCTGTATTAATTAAATTCCAACCCCGGTGCAAATGCAACTTGGCGCCCGTCCAAGATAAGCAGTTTGTAGTAAACATGAGACGTGGCATTTGCTGTTCCCAACGTAAAAATACGTGCAGATGGACGTGTGCTAAGCCACATCATTAGCTTGGAGCGTGCCTGCCTGTTCAGCAAGCATTAAACAAATTTAGAGCAGGAATGCTAACAACTGTAAACATCACGTTTTAACGCTCCTATCCACCGATAAAAGTGAATTACTTAAAAACCAAAACAAAACAACTGTCTAACTTGGGAAGTTTGAAAAAGATTCATTCAAAACATCTCTCTTGCTGATTTGAGTAGTGATGGGAGACCTCAAAAAAACAGAGTGAATGAGAAAAAAAAAAAAAAGGGTGGATGACCTCCAGTGCAAATAAAGGTACCACAAAGGTACCACCGAGGTAGAAAGCACCCAGGAGCAGCCAAAAGAACCGATGGAGCAGAGCAGAGACACAAAGCACTAGACTGTTACTGTCACCCCATGGGGCATCTCTCGCGGTGGCGGCAATCCAAGACCAAACTTGCTCAACCAAATCGCAGAAGGTCCAGGCCTTGACTGCTCTAGAGAGCCAGAGGTGCCCTTTCAGACTTGGGGCCAGGCTGTGACCGGCTTGCATGGCACTGGCGTGTGTGCCACAGTTTTGCAAGGTCCCACACCACCCCTGTCTGCAAAGTGCCTGCGTTAGGGTGGAAAATGAGGCCATAAAAGAAAATGACCGAAGCTCTGTTTAACTTGATTAAATATTAAGAACGTTTCTATGCAAAGTCAGCATTAAGTCACTAATCGCATTACCAATTTTTTAAACATTATCAGCAATGTCAGGCCTAATTTATGTCAAGCCATGCCAACAAAGAACTATAGTCTTTTTATTCCCACTCAAATTACAAAATTTCTGACCTCAAAGAAGTCTGTCACACAGTTATTGTTTCTTTTTCACAAACTACTCATTGTGAAAAGGTAATGAAACTGCTTAAAGATAGGATGAAAAAATAATTTTCTCCCTTTTGAATGAAGTTAATGCATTTTCCTCCTGTATCAGAAACCACAGTGGCCCAGCGATGGTCAATTCTTCACTCTCACGATCAGAGTTCCTATCTTTAGGTCTTAAAGAACACTGGTTTGTTGTCTTGTCATCTTTTCCTTAGTAAATGCTGAAAACGCAGTTTATTTATTTTTACACATTTTGATGATGCTATGGTTTCTCCATTCATAACTGACTTTCCAAGATAAAAAAGATTCTTATTAACAGCAACTTGCTTTCCCCTCAGCTGCCTGAAAAGTGAATTTATTAGAAATACTTTCAGTGGCTCAAAACCTGCACTTACATCTGGGCAACAAATTCTTCAGTGGGACTCGCACATGAAAGCAATACCGCTGCAAGACCAAGACCAGAATTTGAACCAATAATTTGTGTCAGGAATCTGCAGAGCGATTTTCTTTTAAAAAGAAATAGTATTCTCAGATGACATCATAAATACATTTTCTTACTCTCTCACTATCAGCTGGGGATCCCAAATACTTCTGTTCATTATTTGTTATCCAGAAATGGGATTTTAGCCTTTGTTTTAAAGAGAAAACCTTTTAATAAAAGGTTTGGTGATGAAGTTTTACAGCATTTGAGCCACTGGACTGGACTACGAAGGTGACTTCTGCACACAGGAGCTCAGCAGATCCACCCTGCAAGGAGGTACCGTGCCTGTCCCAGGCTTTTTCAAACAGCTTCATTCTCTCAGACTGGAAAAACTAACTGGAATTAGATAAAGCGGGAAACTTACTGGGGTTTTTTTGCTTATGAAGAAACAATGAGATCTACTAATCCTCAGATTTTTAGCAGCATGTTAAGAACAGGCAATCGGCCCAAATTTTTCGCACTCTGAACTTCCTCATTAGAAGAGCAGTCCTAACGCGAGGGCCATTTCAGCATTTCTTGTGTGCATCTGATACACTTCAGATAATTACATTTCAGTAGAGCTTTGCAAATGCTATTTTTGTGCACAGTAATTGAATTCCAGTTTCTTTCGAAAGACAGTTTGAGACAAAATCACAAGCAAAACAACAGTAATTAATACATCAAGAATGCTAGAAATCCTAACACACACAATCCTAACACACACATATAAATCTATATAACTTATTTAATATGTATGCATGGACACTGGATTTTTTTCCTGGCTAAGAAAGAAGGAACACCAAATCTGATGCAACACAGCCACTCTTCCTCAGTATATTTCATGGCTACCAGCCCATGAGAATCACTTTAAAAAATATAAATGCAAAAATCAAGATTCAACTCAATTATTTAAATGAAGGCTATTGCTTACTGATCTAAATCATGACTAAACCTGGCGGTTTAAATCAATCAAGCCTAACACATTTAAGAGGTCTGATGCAAGCCTGCCCATCGCTAGCCCATCATTGCTGTGCTTTCCTCACCTTATTGTTTTTAAGCAAAAGGAGTGAAAACCTGACTCTGAAGGAATCCGTGGGATTTTCACCATCCTGTTTTATGCCCATTGCTCAAGGAGTGCCTGGGAAGCTGGCGACCGAGCCTCAAGCCATTCATAGCTCCCAGCAAATCCCTCAGCCCTGGCGTCAAGGAGGGCAATTCAGCCCCCGTGGCACAGAGACAGCTTAGCTAAAGATGTCACGGCCAGCCAGAACCAGGCCAAAACTGAGAGCATGGTGGATGAGGGCAAGGGGAAGGTGCCCACAGCTCCCTGTGGATGTGCTTGCAAGGATTTCTCCAAATGCAGAACGAACTGCAGACTTCATGCCTACCAAGGCAAGAGCACTGTAAGCACCCAAAATGAAGCAGCCCCCCAAGACATTGCTGTGTGCCTGCTCACAATCCGTAAACTCAAAAGCCTGGAGCCAGGCACCGCAGCAGAGGACTTTCTGTGCAACTGCTTTGCCGCTTGTTAATAACACTCCTAAACTAAGGAGGGAACTAAAATAGTGCTTTTCTGTCTCCCTTCCCTCCCCACACCTACCCCTCCATGTGTAACACCACCCTCCTTGCAGCTCCCTTCCTGGGACCTGTTTCAGCATTTAAGCTTTGGGTGGGCTCTGGTTTCTCGCTGGTAACAGGAATCGTTCAGCTGTCCTCAGAGAAAACCTGGTTTCCCAGCTGTGTGTATCGACCGGATTATCTGCAGTGCAGAAGACTCTGCAAGCAGAGAACGATGCCAGCTCTTCCCCCTACAATCTGGTCCCTATTAATTTAAAATTATTTGAAAACTCCAATGAAATATTGAATTAAAATGTAATTGCAGGGGTTGGGAAAGGTTGTGGCACTAAAGCTCTTATGAAGCTGCTTCATCTACATGACATTTTGGCAGCGTTTACTGCCAGCTATGCAATTTAAGCATGGAAGCTGATAGCCAAAGGGGGAAAGATCCCTAAGTTGCACATTTTGGAGCATCACCCCACATTGTAAGATAACCATGCAGAGCCAGGACACCTAAAGATAACAGTCTTAAGCCTCCTCCACAGTGTAAGACACCACATATAACGGAAGAAGCATTCCAACAACAGCAAAAACCAGTGTAAAAACTGAAAAACTGTTCTGGGTTGGTTTCAGCATGCCATCTAAGACTCAAAACGTGCCATGTTCTTGCTTCGCCCCTATGGCCATATTTTGGCAGACATTTCTCTCAAGAGTTACAGTGTGCCATAGCCATGCCCTCTCTTTCAGCTTGGTTCTTTTTACCCCACATGGACTCCCCAGCCTGGTTCATCACACAGCCACCATGAGGAAAGCAGCGGAGCAGAGGCAGCTTCAGCTGACGGAGAGAAATGCTCTTTAAGCCATGGTCTGAAACAGCGTGGGCAGACACTGAGTTAAATCCATGTTCTCCTGCTCCTATTTCATATTCATCATCATCCAGCAGCAGCTATCGATGTGCTCCCCCCATTCCTCTGGAGCTCAGCTATGCATGGCCGTCCTGCTTACACCCGGCACGTGGCATTTCCTCTTGCTGGGCTGTGCCTAAACTCGCTCTGTGCCCAAGGGGGAGCATGGCTGCAGGAATAACCCCACACCACGGCCACACATCCCTTTTCCTAGTGCTCAGCACGACCGTGCCTCTCCGGCAGGTACCATGGCATTAAAGTTGGGTACTCTGCTGCGTCTAGGTCGCATGCTGCAAGTACTGCGGCAAGAGTTAGTGACAGGATAGCAAATATCTCAGATATTATGGACAGTACCCAGTTTGGGAACGTAGAGCATTTCTGACCTCTCCAGCATCCATCTGGCTGTTCCACATCAGCATAGACAATGGCTCGCGCAGAAGCCAGAGAGCTTTCGCGTGCCTATCGTTGGCTGCGCATATAAATAGAGACTTGCCTGCTCAACAGGCACTGCATCCTACAGCAGCTCAAAGTAACTCAATATCCTCCCACCACGCCACCAGCCTCTCCCTCAGACACCCATATGAAGATGCCTTTGCAGGCATCTTTAAAAAAAAAATCCCACAACTCCAGCAGAGCAAATCCCACACAAGCCTCACGTTTCAACCAGGATGCTCTGCCCACAGCTCCCTCCCAGCATCTCCGCAGCTAAACTGGGACACGGGGAACCAGCCAGACTCCTGTGCCACTTAGCCACATCCCTAAATAAACCCTCATCACCAGCCAGCATCTCACTGGAAGGCAGTGGAGTGCCACCATGACACGTGGTTCCATCAAGCAGAGGGGTCGGGGAAGCAGTGCCGCAGGCTTGCCCTGCTCCCAAACCCGCCCCTGTGCACCCACCAAGAGCTGGCCCAACGATGAGCACTGGGCTCAACCGACTTGGGGTCCCTGGTCATGGGGACAAGTCCTGCACGTGGTGTTACTCCACCACGCGCAAGATGGGTTGGCCACAACTTGTCTTTCATGCACATTTGCCAGAAACACTGTGGCTGTTGTTTTATTCAGCTTTGAGGAACACAAAGACATTTGCCAAAGACATAGCAAACATACCACTTGTCCAGCTAAATATACTAAATCCTGTATCTCTCCAGGAAAAAGCAGATCCAGAATCCAAATTAATCAGAGTCTATCAAGCCCCTAAACAACCAGGTCTCTCCTCTCAGCCCCCTAGCTCTCCACCAGCCCAAGAAGGATGTGGAAGTCTTCACAGAGATGGATCTTTATTTATAGACAGAGATTAGCATAGAGGACTTCACTGTACAATAAGTCCCTGTGAGACAGAGTCTGAGGCGACACCAGCCACAGACAGTTATTGATTACGAGTCAAAATGAAGAACGGTCTGTTTTGAACTGAACAATTTTATTACAGTCTTTGCTACCAAGACACAGTGGCTCTCAAGACTGGCTTCAGTAAGCAAATCTCCAGGCTATCTGTCAAAGGCAATGCCAGCATATTATTCTATGGGGTTATTCAAGTGACCTTAAAGCAACTGTATGGACCTCTGATATTTGTGCAGGTCAACGACTGTCTTCATACGTTCAGAAGACATATAGTGGATACACAGCACTGTGTCAAAAGATGAACATTTTTTTTTCTTTTTCTAAGTAAAGTCTTTTAGATCATTTAGTCATCAAGAACATGGGAAGCTTCTAGTTGAGAAGTACTGGGACACCATGAACCTCACTTAAATGTTAGTGCTTTCTACACTTGCAAAGAAGTTACCCAACTTCATGGCAAATACCTTCCAGGGCCCACGGTCACCAGTGCTGGTTATTTCACTTGGCTAGGCACTAATACCAGTTTCATCAGACAAGCATCATCTTCCAGAGTTAAACTGAATTCCCAACATGACATGGAAACTAGAAGCAACTGCCATATATCACCGCTTTTAACAACATGGTCCTGTGCAGCATTAGCATGACAACAGCTCAGCTTCAGCTCTTCATTCTCACGTCTAGAGTGTTTATTTAATGTCTTATCTGCGTGGCTTGGTCTATATCCAACCATACTAACAGATTTCCGCACAGCACAAAGTAGTGCTAGCAGCAGTTATACCCAGGTAGGCAATAAAGCCATGAGCCTGATCACCAAGAACTCTTCCCACCTGGCAACGGATGCTTAGAGCAACACAACAAATATCAAACAACCGACCTGCACATCAACATTCAGCTACGCAGATGCTTCTTGCCTTTCTAATAAAAAAAGCCATCAACAACAACAAAAAAAGCAGCTTATACCTTTCTGGATCTGATGGCAAATAGCAGCAAGTCTCCCAAATATGCAGCCTTTCTACATAATACACCCACTCTGCTGTCATAGTATTTCACCAGAAAAATAATTGTGTTCATTGAAAGTATTGCAGTTCAGGCCTAATCCCAAGCTGCTGCCCCATGCAGGTGAGGGAACACATGCATCTGCAAAGGCTGGCATCTGTCTCGCAGCCAAAATCACAGCAAGCGTGTCCTTACTCATGGGATAAATAACATCCCAGTGCCATTTCCCACAGCAGAGGGACAGGCGAGCAGCCTTCATCCTCCCAAGGAACCAACAAAGAGGGTGCAAGCATCATTTATTCCCAAAAGGGAAACTTGTGCAACTAACCTATCTTGCAAAAGCACACACTCACCTACCTCCTTCTGGCTACAATTATCTGGCAATTTGGTATTTAGAGGAAACCACCACTGCAATTGGAGCTCGGAGCTCTGAAAAGCTGTTGAATGAACTCTGTACAAAGGGCCTACATGGATGCATGGCTTTCTCACTTAACCAGCACATTTGCTTTTCAAGTTCTTCACTTATGATTTTACCCAAACTAATTTGATAATTCAATTTTTCTTCTTTGTTTGTTTCCCCCTAACACTGATTTTTGCTTTCTCACTCATGACTGAGCATGTTTTAAAAAAAAAAAAAAAAGATAAAATAACAATCAATCAGCCATAAGAAATATACTATTGTTTTGTTTCTGCATTTCCCAACTGGTAGGTTCTCCTCTTTCAGCTACCCACCATATTCAGAAAAGCAGATGGCATCACTCAAGCGAAATTAAAATAGATAAGAGCATGCTAACTTTTTTATGCCTTATGACGATCATCTTTATGATTTTGATTCAAAAGTGCAAAAACTATAACAGATCCAAGGTCATATAAAGTGCATCATGGGAAAAGGATTAACAAACATCCTTCCACTCCTACAGTGAATGCAGATTCCACTAAGGTTTTGCAAACCTACAGTCTTAATATTAATGCAACTGAGGTTGGCCACATTTTGGGAAAAGAGAATTTCCTTTTGCAGCAAACATTGAGGGCACATGCATTTATGTATGATTGTATGCAGACAGCAGGGGAAGGTGTGCAACACAAATGTACACCGGTCTGCATTATAAAATCCTAGAGCCAAGGTGCCTTGCAAAAACTGACGGGCACTTGGGGGTGAGGGAGTATGGAATGTGCATTTAAAAAAAAAAAAATTTAGCTAGAACTGTTTTTACCAACACAGCAGTGAACACTGTGCACAATGAATAGATGGACAGACTGTGAGACTTTCACCCCTTCAATA